>JAAGKR010008398.1:8514-31503 GCA_011419295.1 Clarias macrocephalus
CACGGTGCAAGCAAATATAGACGCATCACTTGTGATTTGCAGGAAAGAAGAGCAGCGTGCAGTGATTTATTTTTTGTGTTCTGAGAGATCTGAGTTCTACCGTTGACTTTTACAATTTGATTTCACTAAGCATTTAAATGATTTTCCAGGATTCAGGATGTTTTTTTGACTACATTTCCTCATTGAAGATGCCATTTCACCACTATCCTTCCAGGTTTTAATAATGCATTTTACAGTTCTTAATACATTTTTTTGTAGGTTTTAGCGATCTCCTTAGTTGTCTCTCCATGGTGACGTAGTGGTTAGCACTGTCGCCTTACACCTCAAGGGTCCACGTTCGATTCCCGCCTCAGGCCTGAGTGCATGGAGTTTGCATGTTCTCTGCAGATTAGGCTAATTAGCATTTTCAAATTGCGTTTAGTGTGTGCTCTGTGATGGATTGGCACGTTTTGAGCGGCCGCAGTGTCGTCTTTCTCTGCCGGTTTTAACACTCCTGGTGGCCATTATAAGTAAAAAATAGATGCCCATGTGGTACAGTACAAAGTTATTGTTTCTTGACGACTTTTGAGATTTTGTAGAAAATTTGAAGTTGCATTGTCGCTAAACAGATTGATCTCCCACACTGCTACATTTTAAACTTTTTCTTCACAAGGGGCATTGTTGCAGTACTAAAGAACAGTCAGTACACATCACACATGGTCACAATATTATAATAAACAGTACACGCGCGCACGGATGTTGAGTGATGCGCGTGCACTGAGACTGAGCATGGGAGAAGATCACCCACAATCCCACAGCACGAGAGAGAGAGAAGGATTATTGGCTCAGTTGTGACGCTCGGCAGATAAAGTGCATGCGCACTACTCGTATTGCAAGACCTTAAAATTCAGTTTGATCTTTTAAAAAAAACATAACATTACAAAATTCAAATGACAACTTATATTTATCCTTGATGCACTTAACATCTGGTACACTTTTATTTTCAGTTCTATTTCAATTCTATTTTATTACTGTACATATTGTGCAATTTTTCTAGTAAAAATTTTCTACATTTTCTATACATGTATAATTTTACTGTTATTTTTCTCTTATTTCTCTATACTTTTCCCGTGAATATTCTATTTTTCTCCCTTTTCATGCGTTTCACTGCATGTTTATAGCTGTGTAGATGACAAATAAAATTGAATTTGAAAATTGCATTTATATGACAATGTGCATTGACTATATTTTATGGAACTCTTATTTAGTTTACTTGTTCTTCTGAAATGTTGATAATTAATTTTTTTCTAGCTTAGACCATGTTTTTGTCAACATCGCTTCAGCATGCAGTTTCAGATCTTGATGATTAACCATGTTATTATTCAGGTACAGTCTTATGCAAAAGTTTAGGCACCCCTTCATGAATAACAGATGTTGGTGATTTTTTTAATTGAAAAGATGTTCACACAGTCTCTCTTGGAAATGAAAAAATGCACAATATTTTCAGCAAACACTGATGCATAGTTACTTTTTATGTCATAAATTGAACAAATAAAAAATAAATAAAAACATTATTCTGGCACTGTGCAAAAGTTTGGGCACCCTAACAGTTCCAGAGTCTCAGATTCTTTTTACAAGGTTTCAGACCAGAGGTTTCACCAAAATCTGTTATCAAACTTTTGCATAAGACTTTACCTTATCATGTCTACATTAATGCTCAAAATTTTCACTGTACAAAATTTTCACTGAGCCTTCTTTCATGGCCAAAACTATTCCAGGGCACAGGTCTTACTTGGCCATAATGCAACATTTCCAAGTACTTCTAGTGAAAAGGAAGCAGTTTTAGTTTCTTTGAAAATATATGAGCTCCTGTGTGTTACAACAGCACTAGTTAATCTGTGCAGTAATAGACAGGCAGCTTAGATCCCCATCTACAGCTGTACTGGGTGTGTTGATGGCATGTTGGCTGACAAGTTTTCAGTGGCATTTCAAGTACCTTTTACAGATGTGACGTGCAGTGGTAGTGAGTTATACTGGGTTAAATGTTTGACTTGTCCCGGCATGTCAGGTTTTGACAGAAACTGAAATATAGAAACTTCTGAAATAAGCTTATATCTTTTTATATGGGATTTACAGTAGGTCACCCCAAACTCCCTTGTAATCGTAATGCTGATTTTAACCCCAAATACTACTAACCAGAAATATTTAAACACTGCTTCCACGAAACGCCTTGATATCACCTTTGACATGGAAAAAGTTGATGAGCTTCTTCTTAAACTGATCAGCTTGAAACCATAAAAACAAACAAGCCAGAGATGATGATCCACTCATCATACATAGAGTGCGGTTAAAGAAATACTGTAGGTTGTAAGGCAAATATACAGTAAAGTATTTGTCTGCTTGGGAGAAAGACAGTGTTTCAGCCTACAGTTTAGTTACTAACTTATTCATTTTTTAGTAAATGATACAAACAATAATAGTTGAAATAATAAAGTTTAGCTTAAAAAATAATGGCTCCTTTGCTAAATTGATTGGTAGATTCTCAAACCAGATGAACTGGTTATTACAAGAATGTGCCACACCGTATGTGTAACAGACAAACACACAGGTACTGTACACAGAAACAAACCAAACTGGGAGCGAAATGGACGTGATTTTTTTTTTTTTTTTGATTGAACTACAGAATTTTTTGAAGATACTTTCTGTGCTATTTATTCCCACATAAAAAGGTAGGAATAAAGTTATTCTCATGAAATGTTTCTGTACATATATTAGCCCTTAAAGCTCAGAGCATTTTTTAAAATTGTTTTACTCTTTATTATTATTTTTTTACATATCCATGTTGTCAGCACAAGTTACTGTAGGCAATATGAGAAACTGAATTTTAGTTTATTTTAACCAACCATACAAACATGACTGACTAAAAAATAAAAAATGGTCACATAGACAAAGAAATTACTAAAATAATAATAATAATAATAATAATAATAATAATAATGTGTACTGTCATCTGTTCACAATGTAAATAGTGCATTAAGACAGCCAGATAAACATCCCTCCTTCAAGCACGACTCTGAAGACATTAGATGCTAGTCCACAGCTTTATTGGAAAGGGTGAAACTAAAGTAAGAAAAATCTTACATTAACAACAATGCACGTTCATCACTACAAAGAAAAATATCTGTAATATCTAGTAACTAAATACACCAAAATAAGTGTAAAAGCACAGTATGTACATTTTGAGAGTTACTGTATACAGTTACAGTTATACAGTTTTGCAACATGACCAGTATTCTAGTAGTGGTAAAATTTACCCTTCATAAAAGTACAGTGGTACCTCTGCATACAAATTCAATCCGTTCCAAATGCGAAAAGTGAAATTTTGTATTGTGAAACACATTTTTCCACAGGGAATAATATAAAAGCAGATAATACGTTCCAACCACCCAAGAATATTAATATATTAAATATTATTAATATAACCAATTTCTAACACTATAATCATATTTTGCATAGAATCAAAACATTTAGAAAAGACATGTAAATGAAGTAAAATATGAAATAAATAGACATTAAACTTTACTTATCCATTTATGATTCCTCTTGGCACCGGCTGCTTTAAAAACCAAACTGAAAGTACACACAACCGGATGAAAATTTTAGTTCTTATGACAAAAATTTGCAAGGCAGGAAGTTCATATACCGAGGTACCACTGTAACGATAACTTTTGTTCTACCTGACATTATCGAAAACCCAAATCCACAGTCTCAATATGAAGCTGATATTCTAAAGTAGAAAAGAGGAAATATAAAGTAAATCTCATGAGTTTCTCAGGACTGTCGAACAATATGTGAGCAAGATGCACAGCTTAACTTCTAGGTGCAAAAAATGTGAGATTAGACTTTCTAGATTAAGCAGTGGGAATAAACCTGTCCACTAATGGAATAGAAAGCCAGGTGAGGATTTGTGTAATAGTTCTTTGTTGTTTAGACAAATTATTACAATGTATATGATACTAATAAATGAACAGTTTTGTTAAAACTGGCAGTAATTACATTGGACACTTCGTAGATATCACTCATGTGGTTGTATAACAGTCACAAATTTTGGGGGAGACTGAATCAATTATATTACTAAATGCTTTTTAGTATGATGGGTAATAAAAAAAATTTTGATTATGGATTGCGTATGTGAGATGTGATTGATGTATAGTATCATAATCTTAATTGTATTTTAGCATTTCTCAGAACACACTTGACAACATTAACCAATTTGTAAGTAGTTGCCTAAACTCCAGTGTACTGTGCCACACAACTAAAACAATAATAACTTTGTCAGTGTCTAAATATTTACCGATCGCTTTAAATATACGGTCGTTGAGATCAGTATAGTGTGAAATCTGGTGGCAAAACTTTGAAGTGCAGCTTGTAGTCGATGGGCTTGGAGGTTGCCTTGCACTACAGTACAACCTGTAAAACACTCCTGCTTGTGTTTTATCAATTAGTCGTCGCCAATGTACTTTTCTAGTAGTGTGCTGGGAAGGTAGCCTCAAAAGCAGGGATGCCACGCAATTGGACAAGGTGGTCAGGAGAGTTGGTTTGGTGGTTGGTTTGGACCTAGACTCTCTTGAGAAAGTGGTGTCCATCATGGGCAACCCCGACCACCCACTGTTCAGTTTTCTGCTGTTCAGTGGAAGACTTTTGTCACAAAACTAAGCTGACAGACTTAGGAAATCCTTTGTCCCCAATTCGACTCTTCAACACCTCACTACAGGGGCATGGGAGTGTGGACTGGGAGATCTAGGATTAGGGCTCTTGGATATACACGGTGCTACCCGAACATCACAGTGCTAACTCTCTTATCTGTTAGCTTCAGGGTGTGCTCGGATTTGAAGCTAATACAGATTTTAGTGCTTAGTTTTATTTTCAATTTTATGCTGTTCTCTGCATAATAATTAAGTTCACTATCACTTTGCCACACATAAAGTTGCACATCAACGTTGTACTTCAATCAATTAATTTCACTGATTAGTTTTTTTTTTTTTTTTTAAAGGTGTATATGCTTTAATTATATGCTTCATATATATCTTGTAGTTTTTTGTTCTTGTGATTTCTGGTCAGTTCTCACATTACCCTGTGTCTACTGACTATATGTGAGATATATAGTGTGTAAGCACATCTACAAACCTGTCTCTGTGTTACTGTCTCTATTGCTGCTTGATGTCTGGAATTTCCTTCGGGATCAATAATGTCTGTCTGTCTGTCTGTCTGTCTGTCTGTCTGTCTGTCTGTCTGTCTAAATAAACACTAATCAGCCATAACATTATGAGCACTGACAGCAGCATAAATCGGTGAAATAGTCAATGCTGGCCATCAGAACAATTAGTGCACTGCAAAGGTTTAAGGTTGTTGATCCAGGCTCCAAAATCCTCAGACCTCAGTCCAACCAAGTGTCCATGAAAGGAGACAGCCAAACAAGTACAATCCATGGAGACACCTCCCCACAACCAACAGCATCCAAAGAATCCGCTGCGTACGTCAGGAGGACAGACATCATGACATACCCCCAGAGGTCTTGTGGAGTCATGCTCCGAGGGAAGCAGGCGGGAAAATGGGAATCTACACAATACTGGGCTTAATGGCTTAATGCTTTGTGTTGTAATGGTATGACTGATTAGTTTGTACACATTTAACGCATTTTTCATTTTACACACAAACACACACACAAACTCACATATATACTGTATGTTATGGCATGTCATTTAGGAAATTATTAATGAGAGAATTTAATGAAACTTGACAATATTGAATGAAATTCAATGAATATATTGAACGGAACCTGACGTCATTAGAGTACAGGCGCCATCTAGCGGTTTTGATATGTATTGTTACCTTGCATGCCTTATTACACAATAAGTGAGTCACCAAAGAATTTATTGGCAGGGGGATCCTGACTAAAGTGAAGACTCACTGACATGTGCGTGTGCATGGGCCAATGCAGGACTGCGGTTTAAGAAGCTGCACCTCCTGAAACCATGGTTAATCTCGCCGAAGGTAAATTTGGGGGCGCAGCTTTTCTGATACTTACGGTAATTACAAGCCTCTGTGAGCTTTTACACAACCAAAGCTAATTAATACAAAAATATATTTTATTTCAACAGTATATACAGTACCAGTCAAATGTTGGGCCCCAGGTTTGGATTTTTCCAGCAATACTGGATTATTATTATTTTTGCCCCAAAATAAGAAAAAAAAAACACATGGCATCAGATAATTAAGTAACAACAACAGTCAATTGTCCTTTTAAGGTCAGTTATTCTGAAATTATTCCAGCAAGAACAGTATTGTCAAGTGCATTTGCAAAACCCATCAAGCACCATGATGAAACTAACACTCATGAAGCCCTTCCCAGGAGAGCAAGAACAAAAGAGAGGAGAAATGAATTTAGAGTTACCAGCCTCAGAAATCAGCATCTGCTGTTATTAGATTAGATTAGATTAGATTGTCATTTTGCAGAGTACATGTACAGACCCAATGAAATGCAGTTAGCATCTAATCAGAAGTGCACAAGTGGCCTATTTACAATGAATAAATAAAAGGTGTAATATAATGAGCATTATTACTGATGGTGCAAAGATGCGTAGTGGTAAAAAATTAAGCAGTGCAATATAAACAGAAAGTGACAGTGCAGTGCCAGTGTAGTGCCACCCTCTGAAGGGCTTTACGATCCTGAGCAGTGCAATTGCAGTACCACACTGAGATGCAGTTTGTAAGAATGCTCCCAATGGCACAGCGATAAAAGTTCTCCAGTATCCTGGAACACAGGAAAACTTCTCAAAAGGTTTTCCTGATCAGGAAAGTAGAGTTCAGAGAGCTCTCAGAAGGTCCTTAGAAATATGGACTCCAAGGAACTTAAAGCTCGACAGCAGTTTTCACGCTTGACAGCAGCTCTGTTGATGTGAATGAAAGCAGGTGAAAAGGGACTACAAGCTCTAAACATTTGACTGGTTCAGTATATATATAATTTAGGGTGAGAGACTTCCTGTGAAATGACACATTTGCACTCTAAAATATGAATGTTTTTTATAATAATAATATTTATTAGTAGTAGTAGTTAATAATAAGTTAAGTGTTACAGTTTAATAATGTTATGGTAATAAATGTACAGGATTATATATTTAAATTATTATAAAACAGATTAGCCTGTATAATTATAGATACTGGGATTTGATGCTTATGGATTTGTTTTGTGTGTAGGTTTTGTTACTTAGTTATTTCAAATGATCTTTTGTTCATTTGCTTTGGTTGCATAGGACCTCATGGACGGTCCCGTTTCCCAAGCAACACGGATCAAGACCACTAGATGGCGTCTTATTATTTTTTTTATTTTGATCCTTTTGGGTTTTTAAACACTCGTAAACCAAATTGTATTTTCCCACAAGAAATAATGGAAACTCAAATTATTCATTCCACAGCCCCAAAAAATAAATAAATAAAATAATTAATATTAAATCTAAAGTAAAAATAAAACAAATTAACAAACCTGCACCTTACCTTAAAAAACAGTAAAAAATAAACCCCGACCGATAAGTGTTTCCATTTGCACGCACAGGCTGTGTGTATGTGTGTGTGTGTGTGGAATTAGTCCCTCTCCTCATCTTACACAGTAAAACTTATTTTATTTCAATAACTTCTAGGTCATGTGACTTAAAGCCTCAAAATCTATTTTGTCTATCTGGTCATGTGTCCTGCAAAGAGCACAACCTTTTTTATTCAATATGATCAGTTTGCATATCTATTCATTACAAATGTTGAAATACAATTTCAAGGGCCCAAGCACCTTGCGCAGAAAGACAGTGGGCACAGTGGGCACATGCATTTAAAGAGGACATACCAATATCATAATTACATGATTTTAGAATGGGGAATTTTATATCAAAACCTTTAAAAAGCCATTAATGTCACTAAATGTGATGTCACTCAATATAATGTCACAGTATGATGTCACTCAAGGGCACTAAGTGGTACTGTAGGTGTTTCATCTACCATGCGGAAGGCTCAGGTTTGATTCCCAGCAAGTGCACATGCACAACCCCAGGCACTGGATGCAGTGCTGGTTCCAAGCCCAGGGAAAATAGAAGGGTTGCATCAGAAAGGGTATCCGGCATAAAACCTGTGCCAAGCTTGTATGTGCAGACTGGATGGTCCGCTGTGGTGACCCCCTGCCAGGAGCAGCCAAAAGACCAACAGTGTGATGTCACTCAACATGACTCATAGAAATGTATAAACCACTTTTCGGCATAGGTTCAAGGCATACCCCCTATATTCAGGGGTTGGACAATGAAATTGAAACACTGGACAATTTATAGTTGGAGGCTTTATGGCTAAATTTGACCAGCCTGATGATCAATCTTCATTGATTGCACATTCCACCAGTAAGAGCAGAGTGTGAAGATTTAATAAGCAGAGTAATAGCATAGTTTTGCTTAAAATATTGCAAAGCACACAACATTATGTCACCCAAATTTTTGTGATGTATCAAGAGTCACACTCACTGTAGAATTGTGCACCTCAACTCTCCCTTTCCCACCAAAACTGTTTGTCCCTGTGGGAGCTCCACAGGGTCAATGTACATGGCCGGGCTGCTCTAGACAAAACTTTCAGTGGTGCCAACAGCGAGAATCTTGGGCTGTGGATAATGTAAAACATGAATTATTCTCTGATGGTTCCTGTCTTTCCCACATCTGAGAGAGTTAGAGTGTGGCGAAGCATACCATCCAAACTGCTGCAGGCCCAGAGTGAAGCATGGGGTGGATCAGTGATGGTTTGGGCAGCAATATCATGCCATTTCCTAGGCCCAATACTTGTGCTAAATGGGCGTGTCACTGTCAAGAACTACCAAACCATTTTGGAGGACCATGTGCACCCAATGGTTCAAACATTGTATCCTGAAGGCAGTGCCGTGTAATGCACCAATACACACAGCAAGACTGGTAACAGAGTGGTTTGATGAACATGAAAGTGAAGTTGAACATCTCCCAGGGCCTGCACAGTCACCAGATCTACATATTATTGAGCCACTTTGGGGTGTTTTGGAGGAGTGAGTCAGGAAACATTTTCCTCCACCAGCATCACGTAGTGCCCAGGCCACTATTCTTCAAGATGAATGGCTCAAAATCCCTCTGGCCACCGTGCAGGACTCGTATCTGTCATTCCCAAGATAAATTGATGCTGTATTGGCCGCAAATTGAGGCCCTGCATCATACTAATGAATAATTGTGGTCTAAAACCAGGTGTTTCAGTTTCATTGTCGAACCCCTATTATATTAGAATATATTATTATTATTATTATTATTATTATTATTATTATTATTATTACATACTCAAAATGTCTTTCATTCAGACCGAAGATGGATGACAATGTAGATTCAAGGGTGGATTTATGACCCAAATTAATTGAAATAAAATTAATATTGCTATAAAAGTATTTAAAAGTCATAACACTTAATATAATAGATTGTGCACATACTAAAAAGATTTCGAGCCACCAGGTCACATGACCAGAAAGTTATTGAAATAAAATCATTATATTTTAATTAAAAGTATTAATGAATATGCAAAGTGCTAGTAACTAATAAAAAAATTTTTTTAAAGCTTGTACCCTCTGCAAGACAGGTGGTCACCCATTTTAGAAATTATCTTGTGTTGAAAAGTCACATGACCTTGAAGTTATTGAAATAAAATTATTAATATTTATATTTTTAAAATTTTATTCACAGGACAGGTGGCCACACATTTTCGAATAAATTTTGAGGCAATAGGTCACATGACCTGGAAGTTATTGAAATAAAATATTGAATTATTGATTATTTATTAGTAATAAATATGCAAAGTGCTATTATTGAATGAAATAGGTCACATGGCATGGACGTTATTGAAATAGAACGATTAAAATTTCTATTAAAATAAATCTTAATAAATATGCAAAATCATAATATGCAAAGTTATGATACACCACCTGCACCACATTTCCATTAAAATTAACAACATTTCTTTTTTATATATAATATTAATATTTATAATTCCGATCGCATAGTAATTTACAGACGGTCCCTAACTCGCACAGACGGCGAGGTGATGTTGGCGTAAACGAATGTATTGAATGGAACCTGATGTCACCAGATCATGCGCCATCTAGTGGTTCTTATGTGTATTGTTACAAGATACATCTTGATTACCTTATTGCAGAGTGAGCGAGTACCCAAGGAATTTAGTGGCAGGGGGATCCTACGGACATAGATGAGGGGAAAATAAAAACATTAAAAACTGTAAGGAAGAAAAAAGGGGGGGGGGGGAATGACACAAGGGTGGTAAAAATAGGGGGCTTGGGGATCTGAGAAAAAAAAATCCGATTTAGTTTCACACTCCTTCACCGGGAAGGGGAGTATTACCGATCCAGCCCAGTGGGTGTCAGTAATGCACCTAATAGTCTATCAACCGCTAAAAAGGAATAAAAGGCAAACGGGCACTACCTTTCCGATAATCCGCTAATACTCGGATTACACGTGCGTTGTTAAACAGGCATGGAGAATTACTTCGTTTTAGTTTCAGATTGGCCTAAAATATAAAGACATTCAGTCTGTACTCCTAACTTGCCCGTTCCGTATTTTGGCGCCGGGAGAAGTATAAATCATGTGGTCTCTTCTTTCCTTCTGGTGCTCTCACAGATATGTAGTTTCCAGATATGCAGTTTATCCCTGACATGGCAATGGCACACCCCATATTGTGACTGATGCTGGCTTTTGGACCTGACACTAATAACAGCTTGGATGGACCTTTTGCTCTCTGACCCAGAGAAGATGATGGCTGACGTTTCCAAAACCTACAGTATTTGAAATATTGACAGCGGGCCACGGTCCATGTTTTCAGTGTGCCACGGTCCATGTCAGATGAAAAAGAGCCCACAGAAGTCTTTACCATCTCTGGACAGTGTTGATGTGTGGCTTTCTTAAGACTTCTGAATATTTAGAGGTGGTTCTTCGGTTCTGCTCTTTACACATTCAGATTTGATGGGTTTCCGTGAATCACTTGATATTGTGTACTACTAACATTAGGGAACGTTATCCTGACCGTATTGGATAATTTGCTAGTCCATCTGTTGGGGCAAGACCCGCCAATTTGCCACCTTTGCTCTAGAAGGGCTAGTCTTTTATAACCTCCTTATTATTACATATTTGATTTATCTTTTTAACAGCACTGGGCTCTCATTACATTGATCATTTCTATTCGTCACAATGTTATTAGTTTTAAATTGGCCCTGTCCCAAATTTTTGGAGGATGTTGCAGATACCAGATTTGAAATGAGTGTATATTTTCAATAATTACATTTACACAGTAAATTATCAGATAATGCTATGTTTCCAATATAGTGCAAGGAGAAGAGACTTTACAGATGACTCCTTTTTGTTTTTATTGCCAATTTCCATACTCTCCCAACTTTTTTGGAATAGAGGTTGTACATTCCTAATTTACCTTAAGTAAGCACATCTGTTGTCAGTCACATAGAGGTCCTTTTCTTATAAACTTTCTTTGTTAATTACCTCTATAGGTAAAAGCGATATCCTTCCTGTTTAGGGGCTGGGTTGCTGGCACAAAGACATGCTGGCTGTAATAATACACAGGAGTGAATATCCTTCCAGGTTTAGTGGCTGGTTCAGCCTGCATTGTCAATGGACACCACATGTGAAGTAATGCAGTATCTTGCTTCGCCTTGTCAGACTCGCAGAGTAATGAAGAGAAAAAGAAGAGGAGCAGGACAAAAGTGCAGATTTACAGCACCAGAGGGGCGTGGCTTAGACGAGCTTTTGGACGAGGAGGGCGTGGCGCGCTAGCCGTTGAGCACTTCCGTGTTTAGGGGGGAAATCCTGGTGACGTAGTACACAGCCGGTGCAATGGGTCGGAAAGACAGTTAAATCAGTCAGCGATGCGTGTGACAAAAAGGGAGCGAGCAGAGACGTTGTCGTGAGCCAGAGCGAGAGTTCAAAGCCAGTGAGTCAGTCAGCGATGCGAATAATCCAAAGGTGGAGCGGGCAGAGACGTAAACGTGAAACAAAGCGAGAGGTCAAACCCAGCGGGAAAACAAACAGCGATCAAGATCCAAAAACGAGAGGCTAGAAGCAAATACCGAGAACAAGCGAGGTCGAGAACGGAAACAACTAACACAGAAAAGAAACGCGAGAAAACTGGGCTCTGAAGGGGTTGGTAACCAGGCTCTTGACTTGGGAGACATGAAAGGTGGGATTTATCCGGTGCAGGCATAACCTGACAGCAGGCATAACCTGACAGAGCAAGGGTTGATAATCTTGGTGACAGTGAATGGGCCAATGAACTTAGGGGATAGTTTGTGTGATGGGGTCTTGATGGGAATGTTTCGTGTGGCGAGCATTACTCTATCGCCGACCTTGTATCTTGGGGCAGCCGAGCGTCGTCGATCTGCTTGTAGCTTGAAGGCTTGTACTGACTTTAGGAGTTGGGACCGAGCTTTCTGCCAGGTTCTCTTGCAGCTGCGCACGAAACTTTGTGCTGAAGGGACCGCTACCTCTTCTTCCTGAGAAGGAAACAGGGGTGGTTGATACCCCAAACAGCACTGAAAGGGAGACATTCTGGTAGATGAGGTGGGAAGGGAGTTGTGGGCATATTCTACCCATGGGAGCATCCTGCTCCATGAAGTTGGGTTCTGTGACATCATGCATCTCAGAGAGGTCTCCAGCTTCTGGTTGGTTCTCTCTGTCTGTCCATTGGATTGTGGATGGTAACCCGACGACAGGCTAGGCGTAGCGCCAATGAGTCTGCAGAAGGCCTTCCAGAAGTGTGCAGAAAACTGGGGTCCCCTATCGGAGACAATGTCAACAGGAAGTCTGTGTAGCCGAAAAACGTGGAGGACGAGCTCAGCTGTCTCCTTGGCCGAAGGGAGTTTAGTCAGGGGGACGAAATGGGCGGCTCTCGAGAAACGATCAACGATGGTCATAATGCAATTGTTCCCCTCTGAAGTTGGGAGTCCAGTAACAAAATCGAGGGCAATGTGAGACCAAGGACGGTGAGGGATGGAAAGTGGTTTAAGGAGGCCTGCTGGAGGTTTGTTGGATGTTTTGTTCCTTACACATGTATCACAAGCTGCCATGAATCCTAAAATGTCCTCCTTCATAGTTGCCCACCAGAAGCGTTGTTGGATCAGATACAAGGTGCGGGCCCCTCCTGGGTGACAGGCCAATCTGGAGCAGTGTCCCCATTCAAGTACATGTGGGCGAACAGACTCTGGAACAAATTGTGGTGGGAGAATGCTTTCAGTGGGGGCACAATTCTGGGGCAAAGAGAACTGTCGAGAGAGAGCATCTGGCTTGGTGTTCTTAGAACCTGGGCGGTAGGATATAGTAAAATTGAACCTTGAAAAAAATAAGGACCAGCGGGCTTGACGGGCATTTAACCTTTTGGCTGATTTTAAATATTCAAGGTTTCTATGGTCAGTCCAAACTAGGAAAGGATGCTGAGCCCCCTCCAACCAATGTCTCCACTCCACAAGGGCTAGCTTGATAGCTAGTAGTTCTCGGTCACCAATGTCATAGTTCCTTTCTGCAGGAGTGAGTCGGCGAGAGAAAAAGGAACAGGGATGCAGCTTGTTGTCTTTGG
The DNA here is from genome assembly GCA_011419295.1 of Clarias macrocephalus. Taxonomy (NCBI): domain Eukaryota; kingdom Metazoa; phylum Chordata; class Actinopteri; order Siluriformes; family Clariidae; genus Clarias; species Clarias macrocephalus. The sequence continues at coordinate 22,180 of JAAGKR010008398.1, forward strand.
GGCTTCTCTGAGAAAGAATAGCTCCAGCCCCGGTCTCAGAAGCATCTACTTCGACAGTGAATTGGAGAGAGGGGTCTGGGATGGAAAGGATAGGTGCCGAAGTGAATCTTCGCTTGAGGCTAGTAAAAGACTCCTCTGCCCTTGCGTTCCACTTAAAGGGAACTCTTGAGGAGGTGAGAGCTGTAAGGGGAGCAGCTACGGTGCTATAGTTCCTTATGAATCTGCGATAGAAATTAGCAAACCCTAGGAAGCGTTGTAGTTCTCGTCTAGAAGCGGGCGTGGGCCAGTCAGTAACCGCCTTGACCTTGGAGGGCTCCATCTCGATCATAGAGGGCGAAATTACAAACCCCAGAAAAGAAGTGGATTTCTGGTGAAACTCACACTTCTCAGCCTTGACAAAAAGTTTGTTTTCCAGCAGCCTCTGTAATACCTGGCAAACATGGGTAACGTGTTCCTCAAGGGAGTGAGAAAAGATTAAAATGTCATCAAGGTAGACAAATACAAATACCTTAGGACATCATTAATCAGGGCTTGGAAAACAGCAGGTGCATTAGTCACCTAACGTGACACGGCTATATCAGATCTTTTCATGTCACCCCTCCGCTTCCATCTTTTTCTCCACCTCTTGTATCAAAATGGACAGACAGGGGCTGCTGCAGTATCCTCTACCTCACTGGCAGGTACAAGTGTTATAGGGTGGGCTAGGTCAGTGGTTATGGCATTGGACTATGGGTCAGAAGGTCACAGGTTTAAATGGTGGCCACTACCACCATTTTGCCACTGTTAACCCTCAACTGCTCAGATGTATGATGAGAGTGGTAGACTACACATAACCTACTGCTCTTTCTTTCCAGTTTCTGGGTAAAGTTATAAGGCACATGCCATCCTATAAAAAGGGCTAGAGACTCTTAGTTTAAAGTTTACGTAATACGATGAAAAATATTTTCATTCTCCACAGCTTGTGCACACTGGAACGAAACAGCAATTTAACCTGAGTAAAGAATTTGTGGGTAATTACTTTTAACCTTTTGATCTTATTTGATCCACAGAGTCTTCATATTCAGCATTTATCCTATACTATTTTTTTTTCACAATCAGTAATTTTCCTATCCCTACTTAATGACCAGGTTATTACATCATTGGAGTTTTTCTTCCCTGATGGAACAGGAACATTTTCCTGGATTCAACATGTTAAAAAGAGGTTTTGGGAGCATGAGGAATCATTTTACACACATGAATTCACCACCACACTGTTCAACATAATCAAAGCTAAAGGCAGTCAATGAAATCTTGGAGTGTGAAGCTATGAGCTTTCAGAGAATCCTGCTAGCTGTCATGTGCTTTGCCAGTGAGGACTCCTTGTTATGCTCCTTTACAAATCTTACAGTTCAAGTAGAAGATGGTTGTAATGTTAGATCGATGTTCATTAGCTATTCAGCTTTAACTGCTCCTCAACATGCAAAGGCTTGAAACAGAATTTATATTCACTATTTGTACTTAATGTGATTCAAAGTGGAATTGTCATATTTTGTCATTTTTAAGATATAAGCAAAAAAATGTATTCTGGTAGGTGCAACCGTATAGCTAGCATGATGCTAAAATCATTAGCATGTTGCTAGCATGATGCTAATATAATTAGCATGTTGATAGCATAATGCTAACACAATTAGCATGTAGCTACCATGATGCTAACATGATTAGCCTGTTTCCAGCATGACTCCAATGTGATTAGCATGTTGCTGGCAAAATGCTAACATGATGTCTATCATGACTCCAATGTGATTAGCATGTTGCTTACAATATGCTAACACGATTAGCATGTTGCTAGCATGAAGCTAATATTATTAAGCATGTTGCTAATAAGATGCTAGTGTGATTAGCATGTTAGCTTTAGCATGTTGAAAGCATGATGGTAATGATTGATGGTAACATATTGCTATCATAATGATACCATGATTAGCTTGTTGCTAGCATTAAGCTATTATGATTAGTACACCGCTAACATGATGTTAGCATAATAAGCATGTTGTTAGCATAATGATAACATGTTGCCACCATGATGCTAGCATGAATCCAATTGTTTAGCCTGTTGCTTGCATGTTGTAGCTCTTAGCTACCGGATATTAGCATGTATTCACTGCTATGTATTCATTTTACATGAGTAAAAAAAAACCGACATGTCTATTCAATGTTAAGGGTACTCTGTTTTGTTGCTGTGCCTTTGCACCTGCTAATGAAGAAATCAAAGGCTTCTGTGGACTATGAATGATATAAACCATTCCCCATGTCTCTATGATATACTGTTGTGAAGATAATCCTCTAAGGGTTTGAGTTGCTAGGTTGCTCTAAATGGTTGCTATAGGCGTGGCTTATGATCATCATTGGTGGCCTGCGTTAATTGAGCCCTCACCCATGTCTCTACGACAATGGGATCCACTGTTAGGTTCAGTTTCAAAGTTCCTATTGAAGTAACCATTATATTAATTGGGGCAAATCTGGGCACCTCTTGTGCCCAAGGGGTACTACTTATACTCTCTTGCGGGGTATGTTCTGACACAGTTTGACACATTTGTTGTAGTCAAAACACTATACACAATAATTACACAAAATTGAGTAATTTCACAAATTAAATTGAGGGGGGGGGCATTTTGAATATGTACATAAAGTGAGTGTGCAAGGTAGGGCAAGTAACCCTATGTGTCACATATACTATAACAGGTATTGCAAAAATAGCAAGTAGTATTAATGTGAAGTAGGATGTAGGGAGGTTTTTTTGGAGTCATGGTGGTGCTTTTACACAATACTGTATACAGTACAGTACTGGATGCAAATAACAATAATACAGACAGTTGTAAGAATTTAGTTTTTATTTTAAATGACCAAATGTACACATAGTTACATAGATTACAGGACACACAGGGCATTGCAGTTTGGTGAGTATGGAGCTGCGCAGCTGCAGACCAATCAGGTGCCCATGCTCTCTAATGCAATGTTACAACAAGTGGAAGGAAACTGATGCTTTCTTCAAGTCCTGGTCATTCAGCGACAGAGGATGTTTAATTAGTTCCACATAGTAGAAATCATGGTACCCCTGTGCCATTTGTAGTCTTCGTGGTTTTTTCCATCACTCCTTCATTAGCAACATTTTATCTGCGTCCAGTTTTACTATGCTTTTAGCCTTTATCTGAACTTTTAGTTTGTTGAAAAAAATAGTTTGTGCTCTCAATGGAACAAGTGGTAAAAGTTCCCTTGTATCTGTCATGTGCATGCTGGTTTTAATGAATCTAAAATATATCAAAATAGACTGTCTTTCACAGGTTATACTCACACAAGTGAATTGTGTAAGCATGCAGGAGGATAGGTTGACAAATCTAGAGGGAGACGCTGAACCTCACGGTTTATATGCTCCACCATCTTGATCTATACAAAATTTTCACAAAAGTCACTAAAAGAGAAGAAATCATTGGTACAAATAAGATTATTTGTAATCACTGTCCCAAACTTTAGTTTCCTTTATTTCTGGGGAGTTATATTAATAAAATTTCCTCAGCCTCCACACTAATTTAAAGACTAATTTCAGTAACTCGCTCCAAATCAACATCTTCACTAACCTGAAGTAGTTGATGGTCACTGATCCTGTGTGGTTGTAGAACACTGGAGCAAAAACACTGCTGTTATCACAAGCAGAAATATTCACTCTCAGATCAGAGGATGGAGAAGCAGACAAACCCCTCTTCATTGGGATGAAAAAGAAAAAACACACAAATCAGTGAAGACGAGCTATTTATAGGGATGTTACATTGAATCAGCAGCATGTTTCATTACTGATTATACAACAGTTCACTCAGCTCCACTAGTCCACTATATTTTTCATAAATATAGCATTTGACCAAAAATATGAAAGATAACTATATGAAGGGAAGCTGATTTTACTGGAAACAGCTTAAACAGGAAAAGACAAATCATTGTGGTTAGATCCAGTACTCAGACTGTATAACTCTTACCTGATCCTGAGGTTCAGTTTTTTCTGTGCTCTTGTTCTTCATATTCATCAGCACTTCAGCTGTTTCTTCAATGATGACTTTTGTTATAAATAAATGAAGATAGAAACCAGTGTACAAGTGTGTCATATAAAATTTAAATAATAATGAAAACAGTATTTTACTCTTCTCTGTAAATACAGTTGGTCAGGCCGAGCAGACTGGTAGGACCCAAAGGCAGACATATACTAGTTTTAGGATGTTGATGATGTACATACTGTTGGAGGATTTGAAGACCCTGTGTATTAAATGCACACACACACTGGATTATGAACCTTAATTTTCACACGTTTCTGCTGCAACAAGACTCAACCCGTGCATTGGTTTAAATGGGCATTCTGAACTTATTCATTTGTAATCTTTTGTGTTTCTGTTGATTACAAGGCTCATCTAGCATGTTGTATTAAATGTACATGCTACAAAGTTATGAATCTTTAATCTCCCACAGTTCCGCTTGCAACAAGACTCGGCCCTCGTGTCTTGGTATCAGATTCTGTAAGCATAAGGATAATTCCTTAAAGTCAGGCCTGTATTTGTCACATGCACACTACTGCTCAAACGTTTGGGATTACTTTTCAACTCCACGGCCGTTCCTGATTTTTATTTCTTCCTACACTGTAAAATAATACTGAAGGCGTTTCTCCAAAATACGCAACAGTTGATATTGAGATGTTTCTGCTACTTATGATCTGTAAATCCTTCACAACGGCTCTAATCTGAGGTGCTGTTTGTTCTTTGGTGATTTCTGAGGCTGGTAATTCAGGGTCAGCCATGATACAGCGCTCCTGGAGCAGATGGGGTTAAGGGCCTTGCTCAAGGGCCCAACTATGGCAACGTGGGGGAGCTAGGGCTCGAACCACTGACCTCAGAGGTACCACTAATTCAGTCGTACCTAGAAAAGAATGGAGCCACCAGGATCAAGTCCTAGAAGTTACCTCTTACCCTCTGCACTGGGGTGGTGGCAAGGAAAAACACCCTGAGATGGCGATAGGAAGAAACTTTGAGAGGAACCAGACTGAACAGGGAACCCATCCTAATCTGGGTGATCAGGATAACAGAAATTATACAACGACATCATGTGTGTTAGGCTGCTGGAAGTTCAATATAACAGAAGTTGTCCAAGTTAAAGTGGAATCCAGTTCAGCACAGGAATGAGGTCTGGATCACTGGATTGTTCACAATCAGCTTCCACACTGCATGAATTTATCATGAAACCAAGTGGATTTCATTCTAGTTGTTTGTCTGATTTTGGGTCCTGCCAGACTAGGTAACTCATGCCTTGCTTGCCTTTACAGAATTTTACAATACACTATGAATAATTTTTTTATGTATACAAAATGGATATTTTCCATATATTAAACATTGGTTCTTTTTAAATATACAAACACATGATTTTTTTGTAAATATTATCATCAAACAATAATTTTCTCTGTAACAATTCTGTATTGCTAGAAATTTGAGTGATCTGACTGTAGTCTATAGATTTCTAATGTATTTTTGTATCAAAAATATATTGGAAAGTCAGGAGTATCAATAAGGAGCATCATCTTCCATCCTCAAAACTTACTGTAATTTTTCCTGAAATAGTTGACAATCAGCATTCCAGTGCTTTTGTAAATAACTGGAGCAAATACATGACTTCCATCAAGCACAGAAATGTCAGTTATCCAGTCAGAGGCAGGTTGAAAAGATGGTAAACACTTCATCTTTAAAAAGGGGAAAGGACAAGAGAGAGAACTTAATTGCTTTTAATGGGCATATTTATGCTATGAGACCAAAACATGCTCTAGACTTCAGCATCTGATTATTTACTGCACTGATCTGTTATACTAGTTAATGTTCAACTTAATATCAGTTAAGTAATCAGAATTTAACTAAGTACATTCATTAGTAATTAGACTCTATTAAAGTCTGTTCTTCTGTAAATCATACCTGGGCTTGAGGTTTGTTTGTTTCCCTGCTCATGTTCTTCTTATTCATCTTCACTATATACAAAGAGAAGAAATACTCTATTTATCGTTACTATCATTACAGATAAATATATCTGTTCTATGTGTTCTGATCATATTTATTCAATTATTAAATATTCTTTATATTTATTCAATAAAACAAATACTGTCCCTTTTTTATCGAAGTATTTTATTGCATGTAACTGAATGTAATGTGAGTTAATAAACCTTCAACATGAATTTATTTAAATTCTCCATAATGTTATGATCTTTTTATTGCAATAGGCACTATATTCATTTAGTTTCATTTACCTTTATTCTGGGTAACATAATTAATAATCAGTGGTCCTTTGGTGTTGTGAAACACAGGAGCGCACACATCACTTCTGTTAATAGCGTAAATATTTATTTCCACATCAGGGGAAGACAGCAGTATTAAAGACTTCTTTAACAGAGAATTCATCTGAAAAAGAAAAACACAAACATAAATTGATATACAAATGATGTATAACTGATGAACATAGATTCAAATTAATATAATTGTTTGCTATGTGGGTTCGATTCCCATCAGAACGTGCAGCAGTTGCATGTGTGACACCACTGTGTGACTTCAAACATAATAAGAACAGAGAGAACGACACAGTCTGTGAGCTGCTTGGTCATAGCTCCTTGTATATTTGTTCCAGGTGGATTATATGTTTGTTCAAACTGACAACATGAATGATTTCCTTGTATATCTTTCAATGACTGTAAAGGGCAGTAATAATCTCTCCAGCATTGCAGAGACCTACTAAGTGATAATGCAGGACAGAATTAAGATGCTTCAATGCACCAATAATAACGTTGCAGTCTAACAAATTCCACGGTCCCCCTTATTTCTTATGGACTATCAATCAGTTTCTATCTAAGGAGAGCTCTGATTAAACAGTAAAACAACGTTTGTAACCATATTCAAGATAGAGTGATTTGTACGGTTTGTAACCGTACTCACTCTCCACAGAGCAACATGTATACTTTTTCATTAGCAGTTTTTTGTACCAAACATGCTTTTCTCATTCTCCTAAATTATTAAGGTGACCTTCTAAATATTTGAAATCTATGGTCATTACAAAAATAACACTTGGTAACATTAATAGTGCAAATAGTGAAGCAATCTTTATTGCTTATTAAATAATATAATAATAATATATTTTTTCAACAGTCAACCTTTTTTTTTTTAGGGATGGGGTAGACTTTCCATGCCTTATACCCGAGTGTGGGGATTATACTGCTCCATTTCTCACTCAGTGCAAAATTACCCATAAAGTCTTTTAGGTGTGTTGAGAGGTCCTCTGACATCACAGTGCCCCTCTCATCTATGTCCTTTACCAAAACAAAGGAGATGAGAGTGGACTATAGGAGGCAGGGGGGCTGGCACTCTCCTATCTACATCGATGGTGCCAAGGTTGAGAGAGTGAACAACTTCAAATTCTTTGGCGTCAACATCACAAATTACTTTTCCTGGACAATACACAATGACACCGTGGTAAAGAAAGCTCGCCAGTGGCTCTATTTCCTGAGGAGGTTAAGGAAGTTCGGCATGAAGACCAGCACTCTCATAAACTTTTACAGTTGCTCCATCGAGAGCCTTCTGATGGGATGTATCACTGTGTGATATGGGAACTGTTCCAGCCAAAGCTAGAAAGCACTGCAAAAAGTTGTAGAAATGGCACAGAGCATAACTGGTAGCACACTCCCTACCATCCAAGATTTATACCACACACGAGGCCTACAGAAATCATGTAGCATCATCCAGGACCACAACCACCCCGCATGCAGACTTTTCTCTCTGTTGCCATCTGGCAGGAGGTACAGGAGCCTGCAGTACAGGAGCCTGAGGTAAAGGAGCCTGTCTGCACACACCAAGAGACTGAAGGACAGTCACTAGGCTATTAGAATTCTTAACTCGAATGGATAGCTGAGTGATGAACAAAACACGTCACGTTTCTGGACACTAAAAAACGATTTAAAGGTATAACTTAAGAAAGCTTCAGACACTATAATCCTTGTTTTAAAGCAGACCCAGGCATTTTAAGGCCCGGGGGCCAAATACGGCCCGCAGCCCGACTCTGACTGGCCCGCGAAAGGTGCCTTGGAATTAAGAAAATAAAACCTACTTTCAAAATTTTGCTTTTACTTTGAAACCTGTTTACAGTGTGCGTGCGTTGTTTACGTACAGGTACTCTGAAACAAGTCCGAGTGCATGTGATTAGCAACAAGTCATTGTAATGGTAATCCTTCAAAATGTTTGCACACTAAAAAAGAAAGGTGGACGCTGAAGGCTGTTTCCAAGAAAAGATGGACTACTAAATTATTTACTGAAGTCGGGTGTGTTTAGTTTGTGAATTTGTGTTATTTATGGAGTACAATGTCAGTTGGCATTCTCCATAAATAACAACGATACTTTTTGCTTCTCATTTGGCCCCAGGGGAAAAATAATTGCCCACCCTGTTTTAAAGGAATTGCTGGACTAGGAAACCTTTAAATGTATTTATCGACATTGTGCAATACAAATTTAATAAGAATCATATGTAGGTTTAATGTACTGTACAGTATGTGACTATGTGCAATGACAGATACACACACGTACTCACTTATGTATATAATAATAATAATAATAATAATAATAATAATAATAATAATAATACACACTATATATACACACACACACAAAGTTGCCTGACTCTTCTCGCCCTAAACATTTCACTTACCAAACGTCTGTGTCCGTGTTGAGACAAATGACAAATTTTCGAAACCTGGCCTGATAGGCTCACCATGTCTCCCACCGTCGCTGGTTGCCTCATGCCCGACTGCCACTTCTTCTCTTTCAGGAGGGCATGAAGGACACCGTCCAACCCGCGCGCTCTCTCTCTCTCTCTCTCTCTCTCCTGTGGAGCAGCAGAAGTTGAAGCGAGCGGCTCGCTGTGTCCGCTGCGCTGTGCTTCGATAAGCTTTTCACACACACACGTCTGTCGGAAAGGTGTTTATTAACCGCAAAATAAAGAGTTTTAACGCCAAACGCCTGTGCCATCGACATATGTTACATCAAAGAACGTAAACCTCTGTAAATGTCCTGGTGAGAACCTGAAGAACAAAAGAGAGGAAAAAAGGAGGGCATTTAAAGAAGATTCGGGGCGTGTTTATCGAGTTTATCGGCGTGGGAGGGGGGGGGAGGGAGAGAGACAGAGAGAGGGAGAGAGAGAGAGAGGAAGAGGGAGAGAGAGAGGGAGAGAGAGAGGAAGAGGGAGAGAGAGAGAGGGAGAGAGAGGAAGAGGGAGAGAGAGAGAGAGAGAGGG
>JAAGKR010008399.1:0-25614 GCA_011419295.1 Clarias macrocephalus
TGTGGACAGTGATGAAGGATTTTTCAGGATTACTCTTTTATTCCACTAGGGGGCAAAATAGAGCAATAAACCACATACTGATAAGACATTACTCATAAACATCCAGAGTCAGAAAAGCTTAAATATAAAATATATGAGATGTTGTTAAATCACTAGAATTGTAAAATGAGATAAAACTTTCAGTAAACAAAAAACAAGCTTTTTAAAAATTAGCTGGTTCTGTCACATGTGCTACTCAGGCACACCACCATTTTGGAAATTATGTTTTGGGTACAGATCGTCACATGACTGCACCAGGACATTCATTAGATGTCACCTAGAGACTTTAAAGTCAAGGATAAAGCTGAATACAGAACCTTCCAGAACACTGATCTGTGTCTCTGTGGGTGCTTATGTATTACATCAGAGTTTCAAAGTGTAGGTCACGGCCCCCTGGTGGGCCGTGATGGTACTGCAGGTGGGCCATGCACAATCATTTACAGTACTTTGAATAAAGTTTAACATTTTAATTTTGGTAATTCATTTTGAAATTATATTCCAATATATATTTCTTTATATTTCCAATATAATTTTTTACATTAAAATATATAAATATTTATGATTCATTGGTAAATTATTGTTTATATTATTTATGAAACATAATCAAAACTAATAAAACAAAGCCATAGGATTTAAATTCTCTTCATTTTCATTTTTTCTGACCTATTTTTCAACCAGAGTGTATCTTATAAGTCGTCGTTAGCGAGGAATCATAATTCACAATTATAATAATGGCAAAAGAAAATCTGTTAATAAAGAATATTCATCCACTTTATTTTTAATTGTCCAGTATCAGTCGGAAAACAGACTTAATTTACTATGCATTACTATACATTATGTGGATGTATTCTGACCTTGTTGCTGTAGGTCCATGAACATAGAACTGTTCTGTTTATGAAATAAAAATCAGAATGTAGTTACTGTATGTTGATCAGATATGTGATTAAGGAGAGTCTTATGTTATTGTTTGAGAATGGATGCATTAGAGTGTTCTGTAGATCTGAGCAAGGATCTGAACTGTTTATGGTGTGTGTGTGTGTGTGTGTGTGTGTGTGTGTGTGTGTGTGTGTGTGTGTGTGTGTGTGTGTGTGTGCACGCAGAGGTCAGCGAGGGGGTCAACTGTGAGGAAAACGGCTTCGACTTCTACACCAATCAGGACGTTCACTGACTCGGTGCTCCACGTTCACATGGTCAAAAACAGCACGATTTACGACTCGGACATACTGCCAGACCTCCTTTCCTTTCCATTCTCTCTCTCTCTCTCTCTTTCTCTCTCTCTTGATTTTTTTTTCTCTGCTTTGCATCATCGCTTTGCCATATTCAGAGTTTTCCGTGTTCAGTGTCCACGTGAGCTGCAGAGCATCACTGTATTGCTAAAGGAACATCAGTGTATATTTTGTATAGTTTTTCTTCGTTTTGTACTGTAAATTCCTTGTAAAGGATCAGACGTGACCGGTGTGTGGTCTGTCGCGCGCTCATGACGACAAGTGCAACATCGACCGTTTTGTTTTGACTGCAAAGGCTCGGCTGTACTAAACCACGCCCTTCTTTTTGGAGAACCCGTAGCCAGGGTGCGCGGAATGTTCCTAAACCAACTCGTATGATGTAATGTTTGTTACAATTTTACTCTGGGACGCTCTCGAGCCCCGCCCACAGGGCCGAAGCGACTTCCTGTCTGTTTACAGAATGCCTGTTTTTCCTCTTTACTGTATGCGACTACTTTCATACACCCCCGTCTAACCTTTTCCAACAGAATGAGTTTTTATATTCATGTTTTGTGCTTTTGAATAAAAGGGGTTAAACTTTTTTTTTTTTTTTTTTTAATACAAGCCGGGTAGTAAACAGGTTACTTGAGCTTCCTGAAGGTTTTGTTTTGGCTGTGAAAGCAGGAAGCCGTGACAGCGTGTACGAGCTTTAAAGGAAAAATCCACCCAGTGTGAATGCCTCGCATGTTATCTCTAAATAAAGAGAGTGTCGTGTTGCACTGTGGGACTTTAAATATGATTAAATGTTGAACATTTGCACGATGATTTTGTTTTCAGTTTAAACAAGGGTGGAATTTCCCTTTAAAGTGTCTCAGTGCCGTCTGCAGTACTACTGTAAACTACGAGGGGCATTCGAGTCAAACCGGGACATTTGAATGTACAGAATGAGAATAGAAACTCCCTTTATTTCTCTATATTATCCCCAGCTACACTAGTGCTTGGACCACGATCAGATTGCCTTGCTTCACGCTGGCCTCCCAGGAACTCCCTTAATGTGTCATTCATGGACGCATTTTCTTCTTTAAAACGTTTGCACGATTCAAATGTTTTACTGCGGCGAAGATTCTCATCGCCGTACTCTACTTTAAATCTTCTGCAAAAGTCAATCCGGTTTTATGCCTTTTCATAACAACATTTCAAATCCCGGTTTGACTTGAACGCCCCATGTATTTCCTGGCCTGGAATCAAGTCTGAGTGTTTATATAATTAATATATTGTACAGTGATGAATTGTCTCATCACCATCATCTTAATCATCATCATCATCATCATGGAATTTATGTATTTTATTTGCTAGGAACAGTTTATAAGTTATGGCACTGGTAGACATGTGTTCATGTTTGCTCAAGAGACAATGAACAAATTGCGTTAGTTTGTTTTTATTTTGTACATGTTGCTCAACAAATAAATAAAAATAATATTTTAAAAACACGTTTCGTTTTTTTCACCGGATTCAGGGAGTCTTATGATGAGACGAATTTGTCTCAAAAAGATGCACACGATTCTTTAATGCGTATAAAACTATGTATTAATCCAGACATGTATTTACACAACAATAGATATAAAGCTTTCTTAGGCGTTTTAGCATCAAATTAGATTGCGAGTAACGAAAATCTGAGGTAACACAAACAAAAACACTTATCTGTTGGGATTTATTGTTCCTTCTTTTTTTTTTCAAGGTAAAGTGCAGGTTAATTTGTTTTATTTTTTCTTTATATTTTATATGATTTATTTTTATGTATTCATGTTTTTTGGGCTGTGGAACAAATGATTTGAGTTTCCATTATTTCTTATGGGAAAATCGATTTGGTTTATGAGTGTTTTGATATATACCACTTCTGGAACGAATTATGCTCACAATCCAAGGTTCCACTGTATTTTGTTGTTATTCTGTGGGGAAAAAAGTAGGAGATTTATATTGGTGGGAAAAAAAGAACTTTTAAGAATTGATGTATAGAAGAAACCACAATTATTGTGGCTAAACTTTTTTTTTTTATTTTGGAAGGTAATTTTTGTTTTTCTACATTTAGCATTTTTAATACCATTTTTAAATAATTAAGTAGATTATTATACATCCCCACAACTGGGGAATAAAAGAATCCAAAATTTATATCATAATATACACTGGAAAAAAAAGGTTTGAAAACACCAACACATTATTGCATGTTTACACCTAAAGTTCAATATTCATCTAATGATACATGATAAGTTCATGTCCAGTAAAGCAATAATTTGAGATTATATCTGACTTTTCCTCCAGAGGGAGAGTGACCTGATGATGATACAAATGGCCAAACAAACAAAGTGGTTTCCTTAGAAACTCATCATTCTATACTTGACTTGAGAAAGGAAGGTTATTCTCTATGAGATATGGCCAAGAAATCCAAGATGTATTTAAAAGATGTACACTATTTCCAGAGACTGGACAGAAGACGCAGTGGAAGGCCCAAGCACACGCCTGGCCAAGAAGACAAGTAATTACGAGTGTCGTCCTTGAGAAACAGATGCCTCACTGCTACTGAATCTTGAGACTCGGGTCAGAGTTGGAAGAAACCTACCAAGTTAGGCAATTTGGAATTCACAATTAGTGGACTTGATTGGAACCAAGTTTGTTCATTGATGCGTCCAAGTTTGAAAAGTATGAAAAGATGACGGACGCATGCCTAACACCATCTGTAAAACACGATGACCTGGGTTGCTCTGGCAGTGGAAGAGTGGCCAGTCTCCATCGTGTACAAGGAGTCCTCAATCATACTGCATGGACACCACTCTACACTGAAGAGGCACGCTATTCCCTCTGTGCAATTACTGGTTGGGCATAACTTCATTTCTCAGCAAGACAAAGACCCCAGTTATTCTTCCCAATTGTGTAAGAATTATCTGGACAAGAAAGTAGATGGAATACTCGCAGTGACAGCTGGGCCAGCTCAACCACCAGATCTGAACCCCATCGAGGTGGTGTGGGAGAGTCTGGACCGAAGAGTTTATTGACAGAACACTGCCCGAGTAGCAGAGGAGAACTTTGGGAAGAAGAAATCACACCTGAATAAAAAACTGATCTGATCAGATCAGTAGAATGGCACTATTTTGTCAGGCAGTTACTGCTCTGAAGTGCCTTTCTTACAGTATGATGGAAGTTACGTTTAACATGAAAGTTTGATTTGACCATTATCGTTCTCAAATATGCTTAACATGAATTGTTTTGTGATCCATTAACTACCATTTGATTGAATAAAAGCAACAAAAATTACAAGGATATTATGATAATAAATTATATATTTCCAAACTTTTTTTATTTGCCAGTGTATACGAGATTCACACCTGATTAAATGGATATGAAGCTAGTCCTGGTCTATTAATGTAAAAAAAAAAAAAAAAAAATTAAGTCTAGACTTGACATTATTTTTAAACAAGACAAAAACAGAATAAACAAAAAACATAAAAATATTAAGTACATTTGGCTTGTTTTTTTTTTTTTTTAAACAAAAACAAGATTTACTTACTATATTTGGCCCAAAAAGAGACTAAATGATTTTAGTTTTTTTTTTTGTCAAAAAGAAATTGACAAAATAGAACTTTTTTTTTTTTTTTTTTTAACATTTAAGCCTCTGTATTTTAAAGTGCAACAGTTTCCTTCAAAACTTAAGCTTGAAATGTAAAACTCTGATGAAAATGTATATATAAAAAATATACTAAACATCCATCAATCGGTACCTATTTTGACACGGTGTGGTTTTTATACACATTAACTGCTCAGCAAAACAGCGTCTGTTTTCCCTCATGATTAGTCCATGGTGCAGAAATGACTTCATTACAGTGATTACTGTAAAAGACAGCGGCTTAAGTAAAAGTAGTCACGAACAGACTGAGAGGCGAGAGATAAATAAATAAATAAATAGCTGATGAATGACTGGTGACGTTTGAGTGATAATCACATGTGAGATGTGCAGCTCTGGGCGAGTATTTCTTCTCCATCGTCCTCAAGATCAGGGCGAATTATTAGTTCGAATTATTATAGTCATCATTATTATTACTATTATTGGCACCCTTCCAGTCATCATTTCACTGATTTTTCCATCAGGTGTGTATTATAGCTTCGGACCAGACGGGGGGTGGCGGAGAACACAGAACGTTACATGTTCAAATTAGCCAAAACAAGCAATTATATGTAATTCCTTTCAAATTGCGTTTTTAAATAACTCTGACTTTTAATATACATCGTCCAACCTACACGATTTCCAAGCGCGCTCAGAGTCAAACATCCTACAGTTTGTTCCTGAAACATTTTTTTTAAGAGCTAGAGGTTAAGCACCTTCTCGAAGGCTTTTAGAAATGTAGGCTGAACATGTCACATGGTCCTCTCCCACTGCTTAATATAAAAATAAAACCTGTTCTCTCAAAGATCTAAAAGACTGAAGAAGAAACTCTTATTTTGTGATGTTTTAGATACAACAATTTGAAAAACTACACGTCCAAATATCAGTCGCTTTCCTCCTGAAAGTCCTCGAGGTTCTCTGTGTGCCGTCCTGATGTCCCTCCTGCTGCGTCTCAGCTGAAGTTGGTTTTGCGCAGGTGTCTGTTGGGAATCTCGATGGCGCTGACCTGCAGAGGCCACGATCCTCCCATGATGCCCGCCTGCAGCGCCACGCCCGTCACCACGGCCAGGTCCGGATCCACGCGTGTGTTCACTTCCTTCCCGAAGTACTCGCCGATGATCTGACGGACGCGTGGGATCCTCGTGGACCCGCCCACCAGTACGACCTCGTCCACCTCGTCTTTTTCTAGCCGGCCCTCTTTCAGCACCGTCTCGATGGGGGCCATGATCTTCTGGAACAGATCCGCGTTGAGTTCCTCGAAGAGCTGCCGACTGAGATCCTGCTCGAAGGTCACGCGCTCCTCCTGCTGCGCCCCTGAGCTTCTGAGATGGAGAGGGACTTGAAGGGAGACGGTGGAATTGACGGTCAGGCCGAGTTTGGCCTCTTCTACGGCCTGACGGAGGTGCTGGATGTCCTCCTTTAAGGACGGCGCGACGCCGTACTGCTGCAGCACTCGGTCGCTGACGTACTGGAAGAGCCGCTGGGTGAAGTCCTGCCCTCCCAACTTATTATTTCCTGTTGAGATGTCGAGAATGGAGAGTTAGATGGAAACGGTCAGAGAAGCTGATTTTGATATGGATTGTTAGAACCCAAAGTTTTTGGAAGGCAAAAATGAACAGGATTATAAAGACAATCAAATGCTGTTCATACTAATTAACTGCATTTAAATAAATAAATATGCCATTTTAAAAGTCACACTAACTAGAATTTTATCATCATAACTTTGATCTTTTTCAATTCTGTGTGTGTGTGTGTGTGTGTGTGTGTGTGTGTGTGTGTGTGTGTTCAGACCTGCCATGGCCCTGGTCAGGAACATCCCCCCTTGCTTATTGAGCAGAGACACGTCCAGCGTCCCTCCTCCCAGGTCCACCACCAGCACGTTGAACACGTCCACTTTGTGAAGGCCGTACGCCATCGCCGCTGCCGTGGGCTCGTTAATCACCCTTAGGATCTCCAGTCCTGCGAAACAAACCGCATTCTGATTGGTCGGACTCGGAAGGCGTCGTTACATTCTACAAATGCTCTGTAAGAGTAGCGCAGGTTAGAACAGCAGGCTTCTACTAATACAGTACGCTAGCGTTTCCATGGGAACGAGGGTGAGTCTTCCGCGAGAGCTCGGTGTCGGCACCGTCCTGATTATATAATTATAGTGTTTTAGTGCTCACTTAACATGACGGCTGGTACGGATGTTACACATTATTCACTCTGTTAATGCGAGATGCTTTAAACTCTTACACGCAAGAGGTCCATTTTACTTGCAAATGTGCAGTGTGTAAACCAAAGCTATGTAACATTTTATCATCAATACAAAGAGGCGGAGCTAAGTGATCGAAAGACATGCAAAACAATGACTTATTAGTGTCAAGGAGACGCGGCTTGGATATTCAAGCACCATTGTCATTTTAATAATTAAAATTCTTTTTCTAAAAACTAAACTGATTTTTTCCCTTCCGCTGCTGCCTTATAATCATAAACGCGCCTGGCAGCAGCAGGAAGTCCTGACGTCGTCCTTTAACCGCTAATCTATAGCTGCGACGGATGAATGAATTGCTGCAGGAGGACGCGAGTGTGAATTAAGCCAGCGGTTTGCTGGCAGACGGACCTGCTAAACTGGCAGCTCGGATGGTGGAGTTCCTCTGTGTCTCGTCGAACTCTGCTGGCACCGATATCACCGCTTTGTCGATGGAGACCCCGAGGTGCCGCTCCGCCATTTTCTTCATCTTTAACAGCAGCCGCGAGCCGATGAACTCGGGGGTCACGGAGAACGTGCCGTTGGTGTCGAGCAGGAACTCGGCACTGCCGTTGTTCAGCACCACCTGCGTGAGCACAAAACCTTTTGAGTAAATTAGACTCTCTGGATTTATAAAGCATGGAGTATATACAGAAAGTAGTGATGGGGGAAAAATATATACTTTTATAATGTTCTTTTTACACGTTTTACATTCATTTTACACGCTCGAGCCAGTCTCGAACACCCCTTGCGGTAGGAGTCAATTATTTGTTTGTTTAGAAAATACCTGCTGCTCAGTAAGTAAAAATGTAACCTTTTTAATTTCATTTGAAGTTGTCCGTAGCTCGTTCTCAGCTATTAGAATGACTGTGCACTTTTTTTTTTTTTTTTACCTTGAAAGGGTAGCGAGCGCTTTCCTGGTCCAAAGTCTTCTGGTCGAAAATCTTCCCTATAAACCGCTTGGCATCGTAAACCGTGTTTTGCGGGTTGATGTCGGCCAACTCCTGGCCTTCGTGTCCGACGTATACGCCCGTGGGGGTGAAGGACACCACACTGGGGATGCTTTTCCTTCCTTTCTCGTCTCCGATCACCTCGACGTCTCCCGTCCCGGGCTGGAAGACGGCTACCGAGCAAAACGTCGTCCCGAGATCGAGCCCGATGACTCTGGGTTTAGGAGGAGGAAGGTACTGCTGTCCCAGATATCCGGCCAGGAATAACGCCAGGATCACAGAACCTGCGGCGGATGAAAAAGTTAATCACTCTGTGATCATGTAATAGAGCGAAGAAATGTGTGTCATCTCTAAAAGAACTGAAAATACAAGTGGGAGCTGAAAGAAACATGCAGGCTTCTGAAACAGGAAGTCAGAGTGATGCAGTACTGCAGGGCTTGACTGATTTACACCACAGCCTTCGAGAGACACCATTGCACATCTCTCCACCATCTTCAACCACGCTTGAGGCTCATTAGTGCGCCCGACAATGCGAGAGCAGCAGAACATGTTACAGGTCTTAATGCCAAATCAAAACATGATGGAGAAACCTCCATGCTGTATAAAGACAGTAGAGTGGGTGACAAATATGATAAGTATGTATAAGTTATAAAGACATTTCAGTGCAACATGATCTACATCATTCAATATGTCTTGCTTGATGACTTTTTTATTTAATATTTTAGCATTTTAAGGATCCAAAAGATGATAAACCATTAAAAAGTCTGCTCCAAGTTCTAATAGCTACAAAAAAATCTAAATTATAAAGCCATCATGATACCCATGATAGCTCAGGATAAAATGCACCATGATGTAATTGATCACAATATCAAAGACAACGCATCATTTCGTCCAGGTCTTCATCTCATTCTGTCTTTACAGCACTGAAGATCTGTTGTTGTAGAGCAAGCTCCATCCTCAGTGCATTTAATTAGATGAACACAAATGATTTAAATATTTTATATTAAAAACACACAACAATCAGCCATAACATGATTTCCAGGCCATACCAAAAGGGCTCCAAGGACAAGGGTAGCTTAGTGGTTAAGGCATTGGACTACTGATCAAAAAGTCCCAGGTTCAAACCTTAGCACCACCAAGTTGCCGCTTTTGGGGCCCTTGAGCAAGGCCCTTAACTTAACCCTCAACTGCTCATATGTGTCATAAGATAAATGTAAATCGTTTTGGATAAGGGTGTCTGCATAATGCCACAAATGTAAATGTCCAAGAAGAAAAAAAAAACAAGTGAACTAACAACAAGGTCGCGGGCGGCCAAGAGTCACGGATGAATGATGGTCCAATAGAAAAGCTAGTGGAGCTCAAAATGCTAAAAAAAAAAAAAAAATGCTGGTTCTTTTGTCTCACATTGTTGCTTATGGAGCGGGGTCCATCATTGGATTACACACACACACACACACACACACACACACACACACTACAAGCAATCAGTGCTGACCCACTTCACTGCCAAAACCTCCAGCAATGGAAAGCAATGGGGGGAAAATGTCCCGGTCTGATGAATCACGCTTTCTTTTACATCATCTGGACGGCTGAACGAATGCACAACAGTTACTGGGTAACATATACTAGCTCAAACTGAGGAAAAGGTTAATGCTGGTTGTTATAGAAAGGTGTCAGAACACACATGTGTCACTTATGGTGGTAAAGGGAGACTCAGTATCAGGCAGATGGTCATAATGTTATGGCTGATCAGTGTGTATAGGAAGATAGATAATATCTATGTCAATATATCGACTTCAAAATCTTTAAAAGCCTCAGCAGAACTATACCAGCAGGTCATAATTTTAAACATTTATTCTACACTTATTTTATTTCACTATTTGTATGAAATCTCGCCTATAATAGTTAAATATTCAGAAACTGCTGTCAGTGTTGAAGATGTCACTAAAAGGCCAACTCTGAAACAGCTGCTAACCGGATTAGCATATGTGGATGGTACGTGTCATAATGTTAAACCATAAAAAATACAGCGAAATAAACATTCTATATGCTAATTAATAAAAACACACGCATCGTTATAACCGTTACCTAGACAACTCGATTAGCTCAGTCGCGTGAAAGCCGGAAATGAAAATTAATAGTCAACGGTTTTTCCATTTTCTCCCGTTTTCGCTAAATAAGGTGATGTACAGCTAAAGTAAGTCAGAACTCACCGATTATTGACATCTCTCCTGCCATTTTCTGCTCCCGTTGTTTTAATAAACTCCACCAACTAAAATGACGTTCATTCACTAATCGAAACCGAGCCGGGAGACAAACATTTTAAGCACACGCATGTACACGTCCCCCTAACCGGAGTGTATTGCGCTCATGGGAAATGTAGTCTTTTCCCCTTTAGAAGCACACTCAATCAGGTATGTTTAAAACTACATATCCCAAAATGCTATGCGTCTTCGTGTATCCGGAAGTGTAAATAGTTCCGCGTTGTGATTTTAAATAGCATTACGTTCAATTATTTTAAATATTTTTAATCCATATATGGATTGTTTTGAAAATGAAATAAATGTGTTAATAATAAAAATAATATGAAATATGGCTATTAGTATTTTGTAATATTTTAACTGCTATATTAGCCGGGTGTACAAGCTACGTCACTTTTAGCCATATTGGAAAGGGAATATTTTGTCTTAGCCCCACCCTTTTTACTTGAGACCGTATAGCGTTTCAGTTCAAGTGCATTTTGTATTTCGGGCAACAGGTGGCGCTCCAAACGGCAAACTGATTTAAACAAGTAATGGCGCTTGATTTCAGGTTGCCAGGTTGAATTCAATGGATTAAACAATTCAGGATATAACAGTTCAACATTATAACATTAAAACATTTATTTCATCTGCTAAAATAACAAACAACAACAAAAAAAAAACACTAATATATCTTTTTAACATCTTTAATAGTCTAATAATACTAACACTTCCTTAGTATAACTTATTTTTAATGTAGCACATGTGCACATTGCTGTCACTGATTGACTCATTTTATTTTATACTATATTTAATCTTGAGGATGTAAATTTTCTATGGATGGAGTGATTTTACTCTCAATTGTTTATTAAATGCTATTTTAAGTTTCTAACATTTGATGTTCAATGTAAAGTGTCCTTGTGTGGTTGAAAGGCGCTTATAGATAAAATCGATTGTTATTATCACTCACCATCCATACCGCGTTATTCTGTATTCAGGGTCACGGGAGGCTTGGATCCTATCCCAGGAGACTTAGGGCACATGGCGGGGTACCATCATTGTCCACGCACGCATACACACACTATGAGCAATTTGTGAACATCAATTAGCAACTCCGTCTTTGGACTGTGGGAAGAAACCCACGAAGCGCCGAGAGAACATGCAAATTCCATTCACAATGACACCGAGGCGGGAATGAAACCTGGGCCCTGGAGGTGCAAGGCCACAGAACTAACCATTACGCCACCATGGAGTCTTTTTTACACATTTCCATTTAAAATGTCTATTTCAACAGCAGTAAACAAAAACATTTTCTACACTCTAATACAGTAATCTTTTTTTAATCTTTCTTTAATAGTCTAATAATACTAAAACTTTATTGTGGTTTATATATTTATTATTATTATTATTATTATTATTATTATTATTATTATTTAATTATATATTTGATTTTATTTCACATTATACTATATATGAACTAACAGTTCTTAGTTGTTACTATTTTATTTTGTATTGATTTTATTACCAATTCTGTATTAAGTCTTGTCTTGAATATACACATACATACACTGTATATATATATATATATATATATAGTTTTTTTTCTTTTTATCTTCAATGTAAAATTTCCTTTGGTGCTTGAAAGGCACTTATAAATAAAATGTGCAACCCGACAGCAGTGGCCAGGTTAAGGGTTCAAAACGATTGAAGATTATGACAAACTAAATTTCAAACAAATAATTTATTAACTTTTAAAAAGTAAAAAAAAAAAAAAGTAGACATATATACAGTAGGTTTATAGTAACACACAGAGACCTTCAGAAACAGATACAAGTAAATCTTGTATAAATACAAAAGTTAGCAGATACAGTAACACAGTAAAAGTACAGACGTATTGCTACAAACTCGAAGTGTGACGGAACAAAACGCAAATAGTTGAATTTGTGAGTAGTCGTAGATGTTCAACTCTGAGTAAAGAGATGTTAGTGAATGTCTGCGTCCTCTCTGCTCGAGTCGGCACACTCCTTTGGGATGAAACAGCCCGAGTCTCGAGGACAGTCGCTCACTTCCTCCTCGTCCTCCTCGCCCTTCGCCTCGTCCTGCTCGCCCCCTGTGTGTCACAGCAGATTAAGGTTAGCGTGTGTGTGGATCTACTGCTGCTGCTTCATTACATTCATCTCAGAAAAGCAAACCAGGTTTGGCTGGAATGTAATGAAGTTCATTTAAATATGAAATTACTGGATCTCTTGCTGGTTAATAATGTGATCATGTGCAAAGGACATGACCTCTGCGTGAAATAAACGTACACTGATGCCTCAAAGAAAAAATATTGTATACTCGCAGTCAAGGTTGCAACTCGTAATTCACAACTTACAACTAAAAAAAAAAAAAAAAAAGAAAGGAAATGCCCTCAATTTTAGTAGGAAGTTGAATTCCTACTCAGGAACGTAAGGTCTTCAAACCAACATGGCTGCTCGTAGCATTAGCAGTGGCGCTTCATATCTTTAAATGAGTTATACTTCAGTATATATTTACACACACAAAGATTTAAATATACAGATACATTTATTTGTAAAATCTATAACACTACCCTAACAGTTCACTGTTTCAAGGAGGAAAACACATCAAGGACTAGCTGGCTGGCTTCTTGCTAACGTGAAGGCGGCCATGTTTTTTTCCCCCCATACATAATACATTAGGTTTATAGCGTGAATGATTAGAGGTGAGTTTAATGCAGCTGAATTTTGTGCCCAATTTTTTTTTTTTTTTTTACAATTTTATGGAAAACTTTAGACTGAACCATAATCTAAACAAAGCACAATGTTTTATTTTAATATATGAAATCATTAGAAAACAGTACAAAGTAATATGACGCTGTTATTTAAATAGGTCGTTGTGATTGGCTCATGACAGCCAATCAGCACACAGCAGGATCAAACATCTCAAATCAAATAAATAAAAATAAATAAATAAATAAATAAATAAATATGTACCTAATGGCAGAAGTAGACAGGTGACGAAAATGAACTTCACAATTCTGTAGATCAAATATTACTAAGTACTGTATAAGTACAAGTCCTCTATTTATATAAACAAGTAATAACCTTCAAGTATCAAAAGTTCACGGGCGTGTATAAGCCAAGTAGCCTTTTTCCATAATAAAAAATCTCTTTCTCTCTCTGTGTGAACTGTGAACTGTGACCGTATCGCTTTCATCACCGTCTGCAATCAGTTCCGCTCCTGATTTCACAAACACCTGCTACGTGGTTTTGCGTGTCACGAAGGAAAGGGATGTCATGCAATCGCGCATAAAAATCAGCAGGTGTTGAAATGAACACTTTGAACACTGCACACGCCACTGGGACAATGCGAAGCAGAAAAAGTAAATATATTTTCTGTGCCTTTGAGCGGAATGAAGGTAAAAAAAAAAATGCCTTTAAAGATTAATGACTAGTGAACATGTGAGGAGCAAATAATGTGACTCTACAGTTATTAAGTCAATTATTAAGTCTCTGATTAATTCCATTCTTGATTGATTAAGTGAATCAGAAAGTGAACTATTATTGAAAGCATTGATTGAAAACCCTGCTTTGTTCAGCCCAAACCTTTTTTTTTTTTTTTTTTTTTTTTTTAAAGGAAGGTCAGCTGCGATACTCACTGCCCATGTCATAGACAACCTCTGAAGCGGCCAGGAGTTTGTTTCTGTGCTCAGGATCGGTGATGTTCAGCTCAATCAGATGTTTCTCTTTCAAGTGCTTGAGGTCGTCCACCGACTGGTAGCCGTTCAAGAGCAGAGTCGAAGCGTATTCCTGTGAGATTGATGGTGGTTTAAAGTTAGAAACTCGTGTAGGTGTGTACAAATGAAGTTGCTTAAAGTCTAAACCTGAATCTAAATCTGACCTTCTCAAACCTTTTACTGAATTAAATAAAATCATGACTAGCATCAACAAATGGTGCATAATATTCAGTTCATCCTTTACTATTTAATTTAAGCGATTTCATAAAATAAAATAAAAATACAGAATTTCCAATATTCCACATCTTTATTGAATGCTTTATTCTGATTGGTCAGAAGTATTTGTTTCACTTTCTATAACTGCAACTCTGATTTTAATATTTTAATAATTTATATAATTGTATTCGCCATCATTCTGATAATAAAATGAAATAAAATTTTAAAAAATTAAATAAATTTGTTGTTATTTAACAAAGAAAATCCTGTGTTTTCTTAAGGAGATTTAAGGTTGATGTATCCAGTGTCAGGGCTTTGTAACGGGTCGGACATAATAGCTGAAACTAAGTCTTCAAGACAGAGGATGTTGCATCTCAGCTTTTTTTTTTTTTTTTAAGAAGACGAAGAACAGGAAATGACTCATTTTGCAGATGTTCTGAAATAATATGGGCAGCTATAAATGGATACAATGTGTTTTGCTTAGTAACCAAGCGGCACTTTTGTTTATGAATAGTTAAGGGTTAATAACTTTAAAACTGTAAAAACCGGCAACCCACTGTAGCATAAAAGAAAGAAAACATTTCGATGCCAAACCAATTCATATCCATATAGTAAGTCTAATATATACAGTTGTAAGTTGTCCATTTTTCTGTATATGGCTCAAATGATTGTAGTGGATGAAATGCATGCGCTTCAGACGTTCACCTCTAAATGCAATCTCTCCAGTAACTCCAGCAACGTTTTGGGTCGTGGTCGTTTGGACAATCTATGAGGCCTGATCTTCAGACCATCTTCCTCCTCTTCCTCATCATCTCCCTTATCTTTTTCTTTCTCAAGCAGCACATCCACGTAGATAAACTTGAAATTTCCTACTTTATTGTTCAGCATGCCCGTCCATATCCCCATAGGATGTTTCCTTATGATATCGATGATATCGCCGACCTGACAGAAACATCAACAATTATATAATATAATATATGTCAAATTTCCTTCTGATGCCAAGTTACATAAAGATGCGGATGCATGATGATGCCAATGTGCATAAAGCAGATGGCGGGCTGACCTTGAGCTTGAGCAAGTCTGTGTCATACGGACTGGGGAGGAAATCTGTGTGCACTCGGGCTCGTCCGCAAAACGGCCCCGTGTAGGACGCGTCCTCATCCAGCCTCAGGCTGTCTTGCTTACTGGATGCGTCCAAGCTGCTGGTCATGGCACCTGAGACAGTGGAGATGAAAGACAGTATGACATGTGTGTCACACAACTCTCTTGGTTTTAGTGATTTTCCGACGTGTGAGCGCTTACTGGAAGAGCTCTGTCCACTGGAGAGACTTTCTAACGAGTTATCCGAGTGGTTTGACGTTTTTGCGACCTGAGAGCTGCTTTCTGTGCCTGCTTCAGTTTCTCTGTCCATGTCGTCCGCCTGCAACAGGTACAGCGTAGAGAAACCAAAAATTATTGACGAATCAGTGTTTCAAACAGTATAATAGCCATAAACATGAATATTCATGGTCATATATAGTTATCACAGTGCTATATTAGTAATAAAAACCAGGTCTTGCATAATAAAATACAACAGTACAAAAACTCAACACCAGTTTACACTAGGTGACATTAACACAAGAGTATTGAGCACCAATTATATACACCATCACATTGGTGACAGGATCATGGGAGCCCAAGACTCACCCATGCCCATGGGGACCAAAGACCAGCCTGTCCAAAATTACTGAAAGGCACCAGAACACCCAGTGGGTCGCTAGGCCATTTTGGGTGGGTGGGTGTGGGGGGGGGGGGTGTTAGCCCCCCCTAAAACTTCTCCATAAACTTTACACAATTGGTGATCGCCCACGTCCCCTTTAAATTTCATATGAAAACGGCGGCAGACTTCGGCTCCTCCCCGTCTTTCCGCGCCATCACAGAGCGAGGATTAAGCCAAGGTGTGTGTTTTTCGATAAATTGTCATACCTGCATCACTGCAGTCCTTTCTCAGAAATACAGTTTACAAAATGTCATGAGGAATTAATCAGCGACTAAGTTTTCGCTGTGTTCACCCTCATCACACCAGCTGTTTCCTCTAGTGAAATTGAAGCCCTTAATACAAACTCTATGAACCTGTAGTCTACTTTATAAAACAATCATGCTGCTGCTGTTTTAACTGGAAAACCTAAATGTCTATATAAAACATTGCACAGTGCATATGGCATTAACTACCACAGAGTTATTAAGATAAATGATGAAAAACAGTGACAGACAGCATTCAGTGCACTCGTTTGAACTGCATAGCAGTGAGATTTACAGAGAGAGAAAAATCCTGTTTTTTTTTGTAATAAATATTGTATTGTATTAAATAATGTCCAAGATCGTAAAATACATTTATTAGCCTTAGAGTGGGTTTTTTTTGTCCTTTAATTTAGAAAAAGTTACCTTTTAAATGAATAGAAACAAAAAAAGAATGATATTAAAAAGAATGTTTTGTTTAATTACATTAAAACAATGTTTGTCTATATTGATGAGTTTTAATCAATAGCCTAGAAGCTATGGAATTTTAAGGGGTTGAATGTAGAACCTACTGTCTTATTAACGAAGCTAAAACACTAGATAACATTACGATTAAAGTTTTAATATTTATATTTAATTGTAGATGGAAGGTTTTTCGAGTCACATGGCAGCAGGTCTCCAAATGAGCAGCAGGTGAGAGTAGAAGATGTTCAGGTTCTCATGCACATTAACACTGTGTTCACTGACTGAAGTCATCGCATCAGAAAGGATTTTTCACATTTTTATGTCTGCCAGTT
This sequence comes from Clarias macrocephalus, assembly GCA_011419295.1. Lineage (NCBI taxonomy): Eukaryota > Metazoa > Chordata > Actinopteri > Siluriformes > Clariidae > Clarias > Clarias macrocephalus. Next base: position 17,067 of record JAAGKR010008399.1, read on the forward strand.
TCCAACAAAAAACAGCAGAAATGTTAAAGAATTAACCGATAAATGTTTGACATTATTGGCTCCCATACAGTTTATTCCATCGTCCAGCCTCATAGGCGTGTTGTTTAAATTGTTAATCAATATAAGTTTAAAAGTTATTTGCTGTTTTCTGGTTACATTTTTCTGATTGTACTTAAACATAGAAAAAAGTTTATACAGTAAACAGTGTGTGTGTGTGTGTGTGTGTGTGTGTGTGTGCGTGTGTGTGTGTGTGTGTGTGTGTGATCAGGAAGACTCATTTGAGTACAGTACTGATTCTGAACAAGCCAAATTAATGTTAAACATCTATGGGGGCTGACAAACAAGTCCGATCCACGTCCTGGTGCCAGACACCAGAGCACACGACCCTGATCAGCCACGCCCTGAGTAACCAAAGCTGCCCCAGGGGCAAAAGGGGAAAACAATACAACACTGATCATAATGTTGCATTGTAATGGTGTAGCTGACCTGCGTGCATTGTACAAAAATATCAAAACAGGACAAGATGCAAACTAATAGCTTCAATGGTCCTTCAAAAAAAAAAAAAAAAAGTGCATGAATATTGTGCCATCTTGAATTTTAACTGAGTCAAAAAAAATTATTTATTGCCAAATTTTTATTTGTACATGTAGTGCAAAGAATTATTATTTTTTTACTTATAAGATCTCTCCCCAAATGATTATTTATTTTAAGATGTATAGCAAATGTTAATTTTTCCCCAAAATTTCTGATTTATTTCCTTTTATCACATTTTTATTTTTTTATATCTAGGGCAATTCTTTATTTTTTTATTTCTCTTTTTTTTCCAGATCAATTATGATTCATTTATATATTTTTCATTATTTATCATGCTTTATCCAATTTCAGGTCCACTGACATTGAAAAATTCTAACCTCTAATTTTCACATCAGGACTATCATGTCAAGACTTCATGCTAATAAATGATCACAACCATTCGAATTTTATTCATAAAACAAAGGTAATAGTCAGTTTTGCCTCATACTTGTGTGAACACATAATTTCAATGTAAGACCAACACCACAGATTTGTCTTCAAGTTTCAGGAACCTGAACACGTCCTCTGACGTCATGGGGTAGGTTGCTGAGATGTCGAAATCTCACGTGTGGTTTGCCGTGACTCACCATGTCCTCGGAGCATGACTTGATATGTTTCTTCCCTCGCCTCATAGTCCAAGCAATGGCCTTCATCTTTTTCCCCAAACTGTTCGGCTTGTCCTTCCTCTCCGCCCCGGCCTCGCCCTCGGCCTGCTCCAAACACACAGCGTAATGAATATTGACATCTCGAAACAGGCTGCATCGCCTGCCAAGTGCTGAGTAAGCCTAAAGCTCTGAAGCGGCATCCCACTTAATCATGCACAAAGTAGATTCATCCTAAATTTAGCATCTTCATTTTTTTCCCCCTGCAAAGCGCAAGGATTATTTATCAAAGTGTAAAAAAAAAAAAAACTATCAAAAAAGCATTCGTACCAGAGCTGTTCCATCTTCCTCGAGCTTCGGCGAATTCCTGAAAGTGTCAAACTTTCCGAAACTGGTGGATCTCTGAACGATGGGGGAAAGATTGTATGATGAAGATATTAACACACACACACACACACACTCACATACACACTTCATGCAAATACACTTGCAATAGAATCAAAGGTTAAAAGTCATTTTTGTAAGAGTTTCTGCTTTTACTAAACTATTTTGACCAAAAGAGCAAAAAACCATAACCCTTATTTATTCATGTTTAGTTTGTGTATTTGATTTCTCCTCTCATATTGGTCAAATTGTTGGGTAAGAACTTTTTTTTTTTTTTAAGCACATATTTTTCAGCCTGTAATGTTCACTACTGTACAATAAGTTCATCTGGAGTAGAAAAACATGTTTTTTTTCTTGATTGTACAAAAACCAGTCATTTTGAAGGTCCAGTAACTGGTAAGCTAAAGATTACTGGAATTCTATTTGTAAATAATTCATCACCACCACTAGATCAGTGTTAAACCATTTCTCAAATTGGAGAGTTCGCACTTCTGTTCATCTGTCTAGAATAGAAGACATTTCCAACACCTTGTTTTTGACTAAATCAGCCATATTAAATTTTGACAGCTAATAATATTGCTGAAATTTGCATGATAGCTGTTTTTTTTTTTGTAATATGAAATGGATTTAAATAACAACATTTATATGTTAATAGGTTTAATGTCAGGTTTTGCATTCACAACTCATGCTACTGTATGCTTCACATCATAGTTACAAAGAACATGGCAGATCCACAAAATACTGTTTAAAGATGTTTAAGAAAATCATTGTCAGAATTGGAAGCATTTCAACAATAGTATGAATTCAGCATTTATCTCAATACTTGCAATAGATAACCAACAAATACATGTTTCAGATCTCCACTAGGGAACTCTGTAAGCCTTACCTTTGGTTTGATGTTTTTAGGTTTATCCGAGACATTTGAAGCTGCCCTTTGAAGCATGGCCTTGTTTTTTTTTTTTCCCCTTAAAATGATCCTACACCTGTATTATTAATATTATTATTATAATATCTTTTTCAAATCCCAGCTGGTGTGCGTAACCTTTGACTCTAAAGCACTAACTGCAGTGGTTCATCAGATCTGTCTTGCTTTCTGACTTCCTCAGATGACACAGGATGTGACACAACCCGCGTTCTGTCTGTTATCGAAGCAGTTTCGGAGAGAGAAAAAAAAATTCATGCTTGAGTCTGCATTTGTGGTTGGCTTGTTAAACCACTTCCCAGTCATTTCAAGGAACTTACATACAGCAAATATGCACAGGCGTGACAGCAGAAAGAACTTTCCACAAAATTACTGCTATGAATATTCGAGCAGTAATTAATAGGATCCAGAAGAATTATTATTAATAACGTACTATAACCTTTATAGGCAGGCGTAAATAATATGCTGGATCCAGTTGGATTTACCTGAAAATTTAAAGTAAAGAGTAAAGAAACAAGTTTACTCAAGTTGCAAAATCTGGTCTCTTTACAAGAGGAAGTTTAAGCCAGCAACAACATACAGGAATACAAAAAAAAAAAAAAAAAGGAAATGTCATTTTTAATGAAAGTGTACTTCTCATATTTCCCAACCCAGTACATTTTACTGCGGAACAACTGTCAGATTTAGTACTATATTGCTTTATTAACTCTCTGTGTGTGTATCATTAACATAACATCTAAGTCATAAAATTTTGAGTTAAAAATGCCCGATCGATTAATTTGTCATAGATGACTTTTAAAGTGCTTCTTCTAAATTATACAGGAAAAACAGACATTTAAAGATTAGTTAAACTTCATCAAAATGGTGCTTGGACCCCTATAATCACTGCTTGATTACAGTTGGAGTGTGATGTTTGTTATGAGGTTCTCAATTTGATACTCAAAAACTAACTGGGAGACGTTTTGCTAAGCTGGCAAAGACATTTTCGATGAGTCTGCACACGGGGTTCTTAAATAATTCAGATTCATTGTGCCTTGCCTCTGCAAAACTCATCGTTACTGGTTCGTCCCATTTACAGGATTTCTATTCTATACTGAAATCAGCTGAGAGAAGGGATTTTTATTTATATACTGCAAATATCAACATCTCCTCTTAGTCAACTCTTCCCCATCAGTCCAATTCGATCCGATCCTTATGCGTCACGTGACAGCGTGTTCATTACAGCTTCTTTTTTTTGATCTATTCTGGTGAGGGTTGTGATTAAATATTCCTGAGCCAAAGACATGCGTCGTAGGCTAATTGCCGTTCCCGAATTCCCCGTAGCATGAGTGAGTGTGTGCCCCGTGATGGCCTGGAACCCCGTCCAGGGTGAACCCCGAGCTAGATAGAAACGGGTCACATGGGAAATGCTCCAGGACCCCACGCAACCCTGTAGAGAATGAGTGAGTGAGAGTAGACTGAATTAAGAATCAGCATGGCAAAGCAGAAGGAGAAGTCCATGTTAAATATCACGGTCCAATCCCGAGTTGTGACATCAGACGTCTTAAAGCCTGTACTCCAGGATTATCAGGTCATAACTTTTTTTTTAGACCCACTTAAAACTATAGAAACAAACAGCACGTGTTAAGGTTTTCCTCCCTGGGTGAAGGATCCAAAGCAAACCTCCTGCTTAACTCTGTTCATGCCATCATGTGGTGTGTTCCTGCTAATAATAACTGATTCAGGAACAGATTCAGGAACTGATTCTGAGTTGGAGAGGAAGGATCCAGAGTGAGCTGAAATGTCCCTGATTTCAACCATTCAGAGTGTTACACACGACCTGTGCAAGGTGCCCTTTAGACTCTTTAATGCCAAGCCATTCATGTTTCTTTCTAGCGCAGTGTTTTAGCATGTGATTGTACACGTGTAGTGAAGGAGCTTGTGCTCAGACATGTATAGTACTGTATAAGCTTTTTTATTTATTGACAAGATTGATTGATTGATTGATTGTTTGACTCTTGATTTCTTACTTTTTGCCTCTTTAGGTTTCTTTCTGAAATAGTTTTGTTTTTCTTTTTTCCTCTTTCTTTCTTTCTTTTTTCTTTCTTTCTTTCTTTCATTGTCTGAGTTGATCTTTCTCTCTTTGTTTGATTTTCTTTCTTCAATTTGAGGCGGCATGTTGCTGTAGTGGTTAGCACTGTCGCCTTGCACCTCCAGGGTCTGGGTTCGATGCCTGGCCAGGTTCGATTCCCGTCTCTGTGTGCATGGAGTTTGCATGTTCTCCCCGTGCTTGGTGGGTTTACTCTGGGTACTCTGGTTTCCTCCCACAGTCCAAAGACATGTAGATTAGGTTAATTGACATTACTGGCCATAGTGTGTGCCCTGTGATGGATTGGCACCCTGTCCAGGTTGTACCCCACCTTGTGCCCTAAGCTTCCTGGGATAGGCTCCAGGCCCCCTGTGACCCGGAATACAGGATTAGGTGGTGTAAACGATGAGTGAGTGAGAGTGAACCCTTTTGATTCTTTCTTTCACTCTCTTGCTTTCTCCTTCCTTCTTCCTCTTTTAATTGAACAACTTTTTATAACTTTCTCTTTTATTGTCTTATTATATTTATTTATTTATTTTATTTGCCAACTTTTTCTCGCTTTCTTCTCCCTTTTTCTTTCTTTCTATTTTCAGTTGTTTGAAAAAATTGTTGCTTTTTTTTTTTGCATATTTAACATATTTAAATGAATGAAGTCAAACAAATTTTAATATTACACAAATATAACCTGATTAAATACAAAATGCAGTTTTAATTTTAGATCTTTTCATTAAGGGAAAAAGCTGTCCAAATATCCATGGCCCTATGTGAAAACAATTGTCATAAAGGTATCAAAAAAGCAACACAATCTAAAGTTTATTCACATGTACAAATCCATTACTAAGGTTTTGGGACTCACAGTGAACCACAGCGAGAACCATTATCCACAAATAGAGAAAACTTGGAACAGTGGTGAATCTTCCCAGGAGCGACCAGACTACCAAAATTACCCAAGAGCACAGGAACGTCTCATTCAAGAGCTCATAAAAGAACCCAGAACAACATCTAAAGACCCGCAGGCCTCACTTGCCTCATACAACTTTCCATAATTGATGGAACCATAAGTTCTGCTCTCTACCAGAAACTGTTGAAGGAGAATGTCCATTTTTGGAGTGGCCTAGATTAATCTGATTGAGATGCTGTGGCTTGACCTTAATCAGGTTAAACCCTCCAGTGTAACTGAAGTAAAGCAATTCTGCAAAGAAGAATGGGCCAAAATTCCTCCACAGTGATACGAAAGACATACTGCCAGTCATCACAATGGCTTGATTGCTGTTGCTGCCACCAAGAGTGCCACTACCAGTTATTGATTATAAGGAGCAATTAGTTTTTCACATAGGGCTAGGCAGGTTTGGACAGCTTTTTTTTCCACTTAACAAATTAAATCACTTATTTACTACTCAGATTATCTATGAGGAATATAAAAATTTGTTTACCGATCTCAATCATTTAAGTGTGACAACTATGCAAAATGTTTTTAAAAATCAGTAAGGGGCAAATACTTTTTCACAGCACTGTACGTTGTAGTAGTGCCACAACATGATTTTTTCTATTTAAGCTCATTTTTCTGTGCTCACCCTGTATATTATAAACTATCTAATGTGTCTCTTTCTTACAGTAGACCACTTTCCCCTCACACACACACACACACACACACACACACACACACACACACACACACACACACACACACACACACTACTGGTTTATTAAAAATACACTTCATGTGAATGTATGTTTGTAGAATTTTATTATAGTTTATTAAATACATATTAAATAATGATGGATTGACTTGTGTCACGCATTTTACTTTCATTCTCTTTGTACTCGTGTTGACGACCTACATGAGCTCGTGGGCGGCTCATCTCCACCTGTTCAGCACATTTAGTGGGTGGGGATTTTCCCACACTGATTTTGTCGCCGCGAAAAAGTTATTATTAGGTAGTTGGTATGGAGGTGTAGGTGTGTTAACCAATTAAACCCCTACATTTGCATTCATCGTTTCACTCAAAGCTCCATAGTGTCATTATTTCATCTACTGTACTCAGTGAAGTAAATTATAATATGTGCCAAAATCTTTAGTGTCCTTTCCGACAGCTGACATTTTCTACACCAAATTAGAACACAAGTAAGGTGGAAAAACAAAAAAAGAACTGAACCCACACACACACACAGTTTATTACTTTTTGGAAGCAATTCAGGCATTCAAGCATATTACCGTTGCTATAATTATCACCAGAGATTCGAGAGCCATTACGAAACAAACTACTTTCAAACTAGCTGTTAATCATTTTATATTATATAATATTAACATTTTCATATTATTATAAATATTTTATTTATATAGCGCTTTTAACAATTGTCATTGTCTCAGATATTTTGAAAACATAGTCATGTTTGGTTTAGATCTTTTTTTTGATTGACTCTTCTGAGATTCATTAAAGCCTAAAAAATACATAAAAGGGCATCCCACAAGGCTCCATTTTAGGCCCGTGTTGTTCTGTTTGCTATTATTATTATTATTATTATTATTATTATTATTATTTACATTTTTGTTTTTTTTTACATTGTTGTTTGTTTTGTTTGTATATTAGAGATAATATTTTATTTTTAATTATTTTAAATTTTATATTTGAATTTATGCAAACCCAATATGTGATATACAGTAATAGTGAATATGTTCCCTGTTAAAAGTGCCATATACTGTAAATAAAATTTTATAATTTTCCCCCTTTAAATCACTCCTAAAACTCCAGTATAGTGTCCCAGAGAGCATTAAAATTGATCGATAGTACTGTTTATGTGAACTAAAACATGTCTGGTCATATTTTTCCTTTGTCATTTGCAGGAATTTTTTATTGTGTTTCTCCCAATTTTATTCAATGACAACATCTAATGCTCTCTTATTACTGTACATGCATCTATTTTGTGCCAATAAGGATTTTTAACTTTGTGATTTTTTAAGAGCTTAAAATAGCATTATTATTATTATTATTATTATTATTATTATTATTATTATTATTATTATTATTATTACTACTACTACTAGCCCTACAATAGATTGGCACCCTGTCCAGCTTGTGCCCAAAGTTTCCAGGCCCCCTAATTATTATTATTATTATTATTATTATTATTATTATTATTACTACTACTACTAGCCCTACAATAGATTGGCACCCTGTCCAGCTTGTGCCCAAAGTTTCCAGGCCCCCTAATTATTATTATTATTATTATTATTATTATTATTATTATTACTACTACTACTAGCCCTACAATAGATTGGCACCCTGTCCAGCTTGTGCCCAAAGTTTCCAGGCCCCCTAATTATTATTATTATTATTATTATTATTATTATTATTATTACTACTACTACTAGCCCTACAATAGATTGGCACCCTGTCCAGCTTGTGCCCAAAGTTTCCAGGCCCCCTAATTATTATTATTATTATTATTATTATTATTATTATTATTACTACTACTACTAGCCCTACAATAGATTGGCACCCTGTCCAGCTTGTGCCCAAAGTTTCCAGGCCCCCTAATTATTATTATTATTATTATTATTATTATTATTATTATTACTACTACTACTAGCCCTACAATAGATTGGCACCCTGTCCAGCTTGTGCCCAAAGTTTCCAGGCCCCCTAATTATTATTATTATTATTATTATTATTATTATTATTATTACTACTACTACTAGCCCTACAATAGATTGGCACCCTGTCCAGCTTGTGCCCAAAGTTTCCAGGCCCCCTAATTATTATTATTATTATTATTATTATTATTATTATTATTACTACTACTACTAGCCCTACAATAGATTGGCACCCTGTCCAGCTTGTGCCCAAAGTTTCCAGGCCCCCTAATTATTATTATTATTATTATTATTATTATTATTATTATTACTACTACTACTAGCCCTACAATAGATTGGCACCCTGTCCAGCTTGTGCCCAAAGTTTCCAGGCCCCCTAATTATTATTATTATTATTATTATTA
>JAAGKR010008400.1:0-25000 GCA_011419295.1 Clarias macrocephalus
TTATATTTTGTTACAATTCTAAACAAATAATTCACTATGTGAACAGAACGATTACAGAGGAACGGAAACTTAACTCAAATGCGAACATGTATAATTTAAAAATAATTTGCGTGGTGTGGTGATACATGAACTACCACACAAAAGAATCACAATAAGTAACACAATTCTACTATTTTATCATTTTTTAATTATGTCTAAAATGTATTGCCTTTTTAAATTGTGGTCTTTTATTCTTGCTACTCCAGTCTATCTAATGTTCTTGTCCAGCAGGGGGCAGTAGTGTTGTATGACAATCTGTATAAAGTAACAGGGTTGGTACCCTCGACTCTTGCTGTGGTGAGGACCGGTGCAGCAGCCTCAGGAGGATCTACACCTGAACTACTCCTGTCTCGCACGGCATCTTTCACCACTTCCTCCTGCTCCTCCTCTTTCTCACACAGTCTCTTTCCTGAAGAATCTGATGCAGACCAGAGCTTTCAATAACTATTATTATTCAGCACTCCCCCCCTCCCCCTCACACACACACACACAGTTCACTAATGTACACCACAGTGCTTTACTCAACATTTAGATTTTAGTGCATAACAATGTGCTCTCAGTTCAGGTGTTCCGCGGTCTGCTGCGGATATGTTTGCCCTAACGACTTGTGTTTTATCTCAACGTGGCGTTCCACATGCCTGCTTTTTATTAGAGCCACAGTTTCAGAACATACGAGACGAAACTGGTGTCAAACTTCCTACAGGCTGAATAAACATACACGCGATCTGTTCATTCATCTTTGAAGATTCAGTTCTCATAGTGTATTTGCCTTTTTTGGAGTAAGCCAGGATCTGTGCCTCCCGCATACCCTTAAGTGTATTCAATGTAAACTATCACGTTGGTCAGCTCTGTGAAGTGATGCATATAGCCACGCCCACCTCGTAGAAAAAGTGTTGGATGGTGTGACGTAATCTGTCCTATAACTGCTCATACTGTCCCTTATTTAGATTTTACTTATGGTGCAGGTTAAACTTCAAGCAAATACCAAAGGACTGACAAAGTTTTGTATGATGCTGTGACAAATTATGGCTGGGCAGACAGACAGACAGACAGACAGACAGAATTTTTTCTGAGACTTGTTTCAGGTTCTCCAATGTGTGAAATGTAAAGATATTAAATAAGTGAGTTCTGACCAACGTACAGACAAAACTAACTTTCTATTTATATAAATTACAGTGAGCAAAGATTTTTAATTTTTTTAATAAGACATTTTTAATCGAAAACCGAGCAAGTATTAGTTTACGAGCGCCGAATATCATTTATCACGCATGACTCTTATTTTAACACCGAGCGTCACTCTTGCGCTGCGTAATTCTTTCAGCGTCTCTTATGTGTGTGCCTGCGCGTAATTTAACACTGACACACACACACACACACACAAACACACAAACACACACACAAACACCCTGACAAACGCACAGACGCTCTCTCGCCTTTTCACCCCCTCCCCGGCTTCACAAACACACAGAAACTCTGCTCTGTCACGATTCTTTTCAAAGGTAAGGTGCTGGTTCATTTGTTTTGTTTTTGTTTTTTTTACTTTCCAGCAGTGATTCCCTTAGTATGCGCCAGGCCAGTGTCAGAGAGATTTATTTTTTTCCCGTTAAAACGGTGTTTCCGTTGTGTGTGTGTGTTTGTTGTGACTCTTAAAAAGCGAGGTGGGGAAAGGGAGGAGGAGTGTTGCTGTGTAAAACGAGGCGAGGGAAGGGGCTAATTCCACACACACACACACACACACACACACACACACACACAGTGCCTGTGCGCACCAACGGAAACACTTATCTGTCGAGATTTATTTGTATTTTTTAAAGGTAAAGTGCAGATTCATTTGTTTTATTTTCATTTTATAGATTGTATTAATTATTTTTATGTATTTAATTTTTGGGGCTGTGGAACGAATAATTTGAGTTTTGATTATTTCTTATGGGAAAATGATGATTTGGTTTACGAGTGTTTTGGAACACGAGCCCACTTCCGGAACAAATTATGCTCGTAATCCAAGGTTCCACTGTATTTACGAACAAGTTTGTTCTTAAGTCCGACAAAGAAAGTCTTGTACGCCTTTGAACAATATATAATAAGAAGCTTAACAATCCACTTGTCTAAATCTGTCCCCTTTCCCCACACTGCCATCATGTGGCTAAAACAATGTAATTGTGCCTAAGGAATTGAATCTCACATGAAATGTAAGTGTTGTCTCTGCGCCTTTAAATCTCGAGGGGAAACCCAGACACCATTTTGGCCCAGAGCTGTGTTCCACTGTATTGGACTGTGAACTCTGTTTTGTTGAGGATTTTCCGAAATGACACACATACAATATACCGGACTTTAAACATTTTACACACTGACTCACACCCTAAAAAAACTGTATATTGTATATGAGCTACTTCTGAGATTGAAGTGGCAGTAGAACAATGGTCTGTGTGTATCTGCGGAAATTCGTAACTTGAATGTCTCGGATAAAATTCCATAAGCCGGGGACTACCTGTACTAGGTACTGTACTATACTGAGGATAAAGTGGGCTGTGAATCGTGTTTATCCAGTAGCCTCATTATTGTTCAATACACAGACACCTCCACACCTGAGGTGGAGAGTCAGGGCCGATAAACCAGCACCTCGTACCTCTGAATGTGGTCTCCATGGTCGTGCAGGGGCGACACACCTCCACTGTCACGTCTGGATCTTCCGCTGAACTCGACATCTAATGCAAAACACACTCTTAATATTAATAATAATAATAATAATCTATTCTATTTATAATATAAGCATTGTACTTAACTCGTGATTATAGCATGTGTGTGGGTGCACAGTAAACAAGTCCAGGCTCTGTGTGTGTGTGTTTGTGTGTGTGTGTGTTTGTGTGTGTGTGTGTGTGTGTGTGTGTGTGTGTGTGTGTGTGTGTGTGTGTGTGTGTGCGCGCGGTGTTAATATAAGCATACCTGTGCTAGCTCCTCTTTAGTGTCATTAGTTTTGTACAGGTTGAGTTTGGGAGTGTAGAAGATGCTGGAAGTTTCCCCAAGAGACTGAGTGTAGTGTGAAGAATCTTCCTTTTCTTCCTCCTCCTGATAACACACACACACACACACACACACACACCACATAAATAAACGTGTGTGTGTGGTGTGCTCCTGTCCCTGCAGCTCTCTGGCAGGACTGCACACCGTACAGGGCCGTGTGTGTGTGTGTGTCTGTGTGTATTACACTGAAGGTACATAGGGACTGGTTACCATGTGTTGACCATTAAGCTCCCAGACTGCGGTGGGCGGAGTAAAGGTGTGGTTGGTGGTGTGGAAGTCTGTGCTCTCTTCACTATCACTGTGCACACCTGGTGGAACAACAACCAACAGCAGAAACACCTGAGCATCACGGTGTGTCCAGTGTGCAACCTGTGATATTGTATCACCTGTCTGTCTGCTTATAACCTGTCTCTCTCTCAGACATGCTGCTCTACCTGCAAACCTCTTAAACAGCTGCTCCAGAAGTGTGTCTTCTTGTGTGTCCAACAGGGGGCGCTGCTCCTCCTCCTCACTGTCACTGCTTCTGCCCAGAGCCCCTGCTGTACAGCTCATGAAACCCCGTGCCACCCGGCCTACCACCACACTCAGCCCACCTGCTCAGGTGAGACGAGAGACGAGAAATGTGACGTGCACCGAGCCGACTTCAAGAAGGAAGACGTTTTAATCCTAAAGTAACTATTGTTCAATAAGTACAGTATGTGAAGGGGTGAATATTTTAATACTGGAGCAGTGAACATGATACGGGCAGAAGGAGTAAAAATCAGTGAGAAAACTGAAATAAAGTAATAGAAAAACAGATGGGGTGGAAGACAGAGGTCAGCTGATAACGATGTTAATTATCCTGCATGTTTATTTTAGATGGATGTAGGTTTATTATTTTATTAAACTTTATTTATTTTACTTACTGGTCCAGTTGTCTTCAGCATGATGGTTTAGAAACAGCTCCTGAGACGAACTCATCACTGACGACTGTGACATCCTGAAATTATATCTATCATTTATATACTTTTAAAAATTTAGAGCTGCGCTTTGCATGATTAACATCTGCACACAGGTTTACCACTGAAGTGTTTGTGTGTGTGTGCGTGTGTGTGTGTGTACAAACCCGTCACACTCCTCAATAAATCTGACCGCCTTCTGATGTCCTTCTCTCATCCTCCAGTCTCTCTGACAGATGTTTTCTTCAGCCTGTCAGATATAAATATGCTCTTGATTTCTTCTACACACTCACCTAACATGCTCGTTAGAATATTAGGCCACACCCATCACCACCAGTGCAGATAATTTAACTGTTGGTATTCTTATGACTTTAATACCTCAGAACTCCCAATGCTCTCCTCTCCTGCAGAGCAGAACTCTGTGAGGCTCTCTTCCATCAGCCTGGGGATGTACGTGGAAGGAGGGGGTCCCACTGCTTTCATCACCACCACCTGTCTGGCTCGCCGCCCAACCAGACCGTCTGGCTCATCAACCTGCTGCACCATCACCTTGGACTGAGAGCGCTCTAAGCTGCTCTCCACCTCCTTTAGCAGCAACTGACACACTTTCAGGTTGACGGCGATGGAGCTGATGTGGTCGCAGATGGACGACTGGGTCACCACATGGCGCTCTTTCATCTCGGGAGGGCGGGGCGACATGTGCCACTCATCCACTGGTAGGATGGTGCGGAAGGAAATGTCGTCGTGGAGCTTGTTGGAAGACGTGACTGGGAATATGTCCCCAGGGCAAAAGAAATAAACAAAACTTTCCTAATGGAAGCTGAAGAATGCTCAAAAACGCTTTAAAAAGAGTTAGAAGTGTTAATAGTTTATACAGTGGAACCTCGGAGAGCGAGTAACCTGGTTTGTGAGCGTTCCGCAAAACGAGCAAAATTACATAATAAATTTTGACTTGATAAATAAGCGAGACTTGATATACGAGTGCCGAATTTTCTTGTTTTGACGCCGAGCGTCACATGACCACAACTGAGCCAATGGTTCTTTTCTCCCTCGCGCTGCAATATTGTGGGTAATCGTCTCCCCTGTGACCACGTATGTGTGCGTGTAAAGCATCTTTTATTTTGTGTTTGTATGTGTAGGACAACTTTGACACACACACACACACACACACACACACACACACCAGTTTACTGAATAAAGACTCACCGCACGCTTGTGTGAGTCTCTATCGGTAAACTGGTGTGTGTGTGAAATTCGTCCTGCACAGCCACCCAACCCCGATTCTTTTGAAAGGTAAATTGCAGGTTTATCTGTTTTATATTTAATCTGCTTCATATTTTGTAATAATAATTTTATATGAATATTTTTGGGCTGAGGAATGAATCGTTGGAGTTATTATGGGGGAAATTCGAGTATTTTGATATACATGCACGCTTCCGGAACAAATTATCCTCGCAATCCAAGGTTCCAGTGTATTTGTATATACAGACATAATATTTAAAATTTTGACTCATCATTTTTCTCCGCCCCAGTTCCTATGTTTTCATGCATAGTTGAGTCACTTAACCTTTTCAAAATGCCTCGAGTGATCAACGGTTTGGTGTGAAAGACTGTTCCTGATCTTGTTTGCCTGCAGTCAAAGTTTTCATAATGTGCACCTGGACAGTTTTAGCTAGAACCCTGAAGGTCTGCTCTCCTAAAAGATCCTCATTACAGTCTCACCTGTGTCTCTGCATGCCCTGATCTGTCTGCCCAGGTTTTGTGTTGACCTGGCCAGTAGGGGGCGCACCTCACTCCTCCTCCTTTCTCTCTCCCTCAGCTCCTGTCACCAGCACAACAACACGTTGTTGTAAACCTCACCACCACTCCACTACTCAAGTCCTTTCTCCTTACTGTAAACACTAATCAAATAATCCACTCTGATGGCGATTTTCACAGTTAAAATTTTTAATAATTATCCAGTTTAGCAATTAGTGCTGTTTATGGATATTTTGTATTGAGTGCAGAATGCTGAAAGAAATAATTCAAGACTGTATGGTGTGTGTTTGTAAAGTGAGGCTTTTTTCTGCACGTCACCCTGAGGTCGGAGCGCAGTGTGTGTCGCAGTTCCAGGAGGCTGCAGGTTCTGTCCAGAGCTCTAGGCTTCAGTCCGATCCTCAGCAGGTCGTTATACGGCTGTGGTACTGTCGGGTCGACAGCTAGAGCCTCACCTGCGCATACAGCGTGCTTTATCAAGTGTGGATCCACAGAACCCCACGGAACTGAATCTATACACATATACACACACACACACACACACACACACACACACACACACACACACACACACACACACACACAGACAGTAAGGAACAGCACCTCTGATGTACCTGTTTTACATGATCTATTTTACTATGATGTATGTGTTCAGTGTTGCGTGTGTAAGTGTTAACCACATGCTGCAGGTTTGTTGTACAAGAACACACCCTGGCTGTGCAAATATGGTTTAAACACTTTGCTCCTGCCAACACCATGTGAATATTTTATGAACCAGATATCAGAAGTTTCTTTCTGGACCTTATATATTTTATAGGTTTTCAATACATTTGTACACATATTCTCCAATTTATTGCATACATCATCTTGTGTACTTTAGCTGCATGCTTACACAACAGGCGGTAATGACAAAGAACTACATTATTTTGTCAGCATTTCAAAACAAAGCCAGTCAGGTGTCTTTAAGATACAGTAAGTCTCTAAATTAATTACAAGCAGCAGACATATTTTGCTCTATGTACATTTGCTTGTGTTTATATTAGACAGGTGCATTTTAAACCTGTTGTTTTATTTGTGTGAGTTATTAAAACACAAAAAAAAATATTTTTAAAGCACATTTAACACAACACAGTTGACCAAAGTGCTGTACAATCCTAAAATACCTGCAGACATAGAAACAGACAATAATAAGAAAATAAAATGAAATAAAATCCAAATAAAACAATAAACTACAATAAAGTAAAAGAACAAAAGTCCACCCTGCTTGTATAAAGTAAGCAAATAAAACAGTAGAACAATAAATAAATAATAAATGAAGATAAATAAAAACATTTAGATATTATAATAATAATCAGAAGAATAAGATAGATAATATAGCGTTTTTATATATACAAAAAGCGGTTTGAAGAGTGCACTGATATACCGTGTGTGTGTGTGTGTGTGTGTGTGTGTATACCAGTATAAAGCTCCTGTATAAGAGCTGAGATGCTGTAGAGATCAGCTTTTCCTGTGCACGATCTCCCTCTGATCACTTCAGGAGCCGCCCAGTTATAGAGCGTCACAGGGACGGGTGGAGCGGAGGAAGGACCGCCGTCACTGCAGAGACAGAACACAGTTCAGTGATTGAATAAATAAACTCGACAACACCTGCAATGTTTAACCTGATGTTGGCTCCACGTGAATATCGTTTCACTTTACACTGTGTTGCCTCGCCTCCATCTTGTACATTAAGCCTAGCTCTTGGATTTGTTTTTATGACATCATAATGCGAGGTGTCCCCTCACCTGGGCACTATGAAGCCGAGATCAGTGATCTTAGCGACCCCGGGGTGCACGAGGAGGACGGAGTGAGAGGACAGGGAGCGCAGCACCAGACACTGGCTGTGCAGGTAGAACAGAGCTTCACACACCTGGAGGATCAGCAACAAAACCTCCTCCACCTGTAGGACAGGGAACTCCAATCGCTGGCACACACACACACACACACACACACACACACACACACACACACACACTGAGTCAGTGTGTCAGAAATAGAGGTCCTACATTTCAGTAGGTAAAGCATGTTGTTATTTTTTGAATTGGTGATGCGAGTGTGTCTGTCAGTTTATTAGAACTTATACACTAATAATTTTACAGTTTAATGCCAGTGACAGTGGAACTACGACAAACGACAAAAAGAATCAGGAACAGGATATGTGTACGTAAACATACAAAAAGTTAGTCAAATTCTACACGATACTCATAACTACAGCACACTGCTGCTGAGTTGGTCATCAGGTGTTGATTAATTCTCTCTAACAGCAGCTCAGACACTAGTGCAGGTTTATAAGAACACGCTCGCTCTCATACGTTAACGTTTCACTTACGGTTTCACAGTAATGCGATTAAACAGCTGCAGGTTTTTTTTTTGTATAAACCACTTAGGGTCCGAGCTGTTAGAGGAAAATAATCAAATTTAGGGTGATAACCGTATATTTGGATCATCACACCACCTGATTTTTTTTATAACAGCATGTCCCCACGTCTTTTATTATGTAATTATACCCAACTCAGAGTTAAAATGTGTGTGTGTGTGTGTGTGTGTGTGTTACCCGGTGGTAAAGCAGGGAGTACAGAGAGCCCACATGCACTCGCTCATACACCAGTTTGTTCTGTTTCAGGTCACTAGAGACGCTGACAGCCATCAGCTGCAGGAGGTGGGGGTGGGACAGCCGACTCACACACACACACAACACACACACACACACACACACACGTCATTAATATCTTTTATTCAATAATAAACCAACACATACCATTAGTTCTTTAATAACCTGCTTAATGGAAAAAATTAATCATGATCTACTTAAATTATAAGTCAGGTCTTATTCATACTGAGACAGAACTGAAAGGGTTAAACCCTGGACACACACACACACACACACACACACACACACTCTCTGCATCAGCTCTCTTCTGGTATTTTATGGTGCAGTGTTTCCGTGAAAATGTTGAACCCTCATCAGTTTTGCCAGGAACAGAAGTCAGTGACTCATTACCCAGAATGCAGCAGGACACGGCAGGAGCAGTCGGAGGTGTCCGATGCGTCTTTGAGATTATTTACCTGCAGAAGCCGAGCTCGGTGGTGATCAGGTCGAGGTAGGCGTGACGCTCCGCGTGTTGGTGCGCGTTGCCGATCTGCAGCTCCTTCACCGTGACACGGATTCCTCCTCTCCAGCAGCAGCTGAGGACGAGAACGCCGACGGTCTTCAGAGACGTGTCTTATAAAGCGCACGGCTTAATGCGTTCAAACACCTTCACTCATTCAACTGATTTAACAACAGTTTCCTCTAATGCATTAGCAGCAGTTATCATTATTGCACAATTCCTGGAGCATTATTCATTTACTCTCTTTGTATTTCCTTAAACGTCTGCCCTCATGCACAGCATTTAGTCATGAATGGACAGGAAGTGCTTGTACTTGGTCATCCTGGTGAAGGATCCACTGGAGAAGAAGTGCGGAGCTTCTTCTTCAGCCTGATATAACTCAGGGTCTGAAGTTAACGGCACGGAGGAGAGAACACCTACAGGCGTGCCGGGCTTCTCCACACACAGCTGTTAAAATAAAACACAGTAGAAAGGGGAGGGGGGGCTTTGATTTTTCTTTTAATGGCATCAATAGTTCAGAAAACACAGTAGCGTAGGTTTACTTATGTTGCTATCTAAATACGCTATTAAGAGCTGACCGTCATTACTAATTAATCAGGAACGAGAAGCTTTTAGTGTCTAGAACAAATGGAAGTGGCGGTGATGATCGCCTCGCTGCACATCCTCTTACAGGAGCTTACTCTCAGTGTGCACAATGCTGAGTGAAGAATAACATGACGACATTTAAACTCTGAATTCATTACAGCTGATAGTAATATTCCCGTCATGTGCTGACAATCATCTTACAAAACTTGAACTTCCTTTTAACTGATATGTTCTGACTGCTTCATGCCATCTTCCTTTTCTAAACTCTTTCTAATCACTGTGTTTTGTAATGAACATTTTCAACAGGAGCATAATTACAGACTCCATCACCGCTCTGTGCTTGGCTTTATTTTTTTAATTCATTTTATTTCTACGCTGTAAGGAAACACAGTGATACCGTTGATATTCACCTTTCCAAAGCCGAAACACTGGACTGTGTCAGATGCAGGCGACTTTGTGGTTGGTTTGTTCTTAAAACCCCCATCAGAGTCCCTACGGACCAACACACACTCACAGCATCATCTCACATTATAGCACATGTAAGGAATTAATATATGAGTTACACTCACTAGGTGTTATATATTAGAAACATGTGACAGACACAGGGTGGATGTACATGTGACTCACGGTCTGAGGAAGCCCAGGAGAGATGCAGAGCGCAGGAAAGACTTAGGGGAAGTCGGAGTGCCGCGTCTGTCTGTGGACCACTGCGACACAGACAGACTCCTCATGGCAGATGTGCAGCTCTTTATAAAAGCCACCATCTAAATTATTACAGAAATAGAAACACTATAAATCTATCTTCTAATCAAACCCTGTGTCAGAATTTAGGCCACACACCCCTTTCTGGCTCAAGTGTGGGAGGATTTACGCACATTTAGTGGGTAAACTAGAAGCCAGACACTCCTGTTACTCTTAAGCCGCGTTATTGCAAAACAAAACTAAACTAAACTAAAATCCACGCTTAAACAAAGGAGGAACACTCCTCGCTTCAGTGTTCCTCACAAAGTCATACTGCTTACACACGCACACTAGAACAGAAAGCCTGAAAAGCCAGAGCTTCGAAGCCTGATGAATGACATCATGAACAGACTCCTCTCCCTACACATGCTGGCGAAGGTTTTTGGTATCACTATATTGACGCCACTCTGTAGTAAAGTGACGCCCCACATCCCAGCTGTAAACCCACTCCAGTGTTACACACCTTAGAGCTGTGCTGCTGAGCGCCGATCTCAGCCCAGTCTCTCGGCGTCCTGCCCTGATGGTCGTGAAGACGCAGATCTCCCCCTGCCTCCAGCAGCTCGCTCAGGAGCCGTGTGTCACAGGAGAACACCGCGGCGTGGACCGGAGTGCTCCGGTCATCACAGCGGCTAAAGGGGTGAGAACACCACTCAAATAAACAGGACACGTCCTACTGTCTCTCCTGTCTACATACAGAGTTTAAGAGGGATGACACCACCCATGCTGGGAAACATTCAGCACTTCAAGAGTGGCGTGAACGTACTGATTGGGATCGGCTCCGTACTGAAGAAGCAGCTTGGCCGAAGCAGTGAAGCCCAGCAGAGACACGCAGAACAGAGACGTCTGGCCCAGATCATTCGCACAGTCCACGTCCACACCTGAACCAGATAAGATATAAACCACCAGATGAGAAACAAACTAACACTTTTTAATATAAAAAAATTATGTTCTGAGTGAGCTCTATGTGTTGTACCTTGCTTGAGGAGTTTCTCTGCTTCGTGCAGGTTTCTCTCCCGGGTGAATCTGTGCAGCCGAGACGCCGCACCCCCGGTTCTGACGGAGCCCAAGCTCACAGGACAGGGCACAGGAGACACGCCCGCCATCTCCACACCTCCACACCGCTCTAACCAGGACATTTAATCACCAATCTCCATCAGCACTCTCTCTCCTATACACCCTTCTCTCACTTCTGTTTTATGTTTAATTACAAGGTACACTGATATAACACTGATATAACACTGATATAACACTGATATTATCATAAATTATTAAAAACACTGATATAACACTGATATTATCATAAATTATTAAGAACACTGATATAACACTGATATTATCATAAATTATTAAAAACACTGATATAACACTGATATTATCATAATTATTAAGAACACTGATATAACACTGATATTATCATAAATTATTAAAAACACTGATATAACACTGATATTATCATAAATTATTAAGAACACTGATATAACACTGATATTATCAAAAATTATTAAATACACTGTAAAATGCTTCTTCCTCTCACAATTCCTTTGCAATTCTTTAAACACTGCTTTTGCCTTTTGTGATTAAAGTGATACACTCTTGACTTGTATGTATTTAGCAGCTAGTATAATTAACTGATAAATACATAGACATAATCGATTTCCTACAAACTGAATAAATCCAGTTGTAATCATGTTCGCGCGCGATGGCTAAATCTGTGGAATTAGCTTCATAGCTAACGTTAGCATAACTAGCTAGTTCACAAAGAACGCATGAGCGAAGTTAAAAAGTTTATTTTATTCCCCACAAGATAGATTAATAAACGTGCAATGTTATTATTCCACACAGAAACGAGAGATAATCAGTTACTCTGTGTTTTACATGAGTTATTATATACGGTTATGTCCTGACCTTCCTGACTGACTGACTGACTGAAGACCGCCTCACGTTCCCGCTCAAAAAAAAAAAAAAAACGAAAGATGGAGCTGACGGGCTCTGACGGTAGATGACATAATGCAAAGTTATCTAGTTATTTATTTATTTATTTATATAAAATAACATATATCATATGTACAACAAATGCCTTTATCAATAAACATAGTTAATGTTCGTGTTAAAATATTAATATTTATGACACTAATGTATCAATGACGCAGTAAAACCAAACGCCCCGGATTATACGTACCTGTATTTCGACAAGCCCCGCCCACCTCCTCTGCAGGGATTCGCGCTGTTATTACACTTGTTAGAACTTTTTCAATATATTGCGATTCATGAGCATATTTTTTAATCGTTGACTCGGTTCGTTGGAACGGTGACCTTTCCAAAATGGCAGCTCGATTAACGCACTCAGGTGTTTCCAGCCAATCAAAAGACAGGGAGGCGGGGCTTGCTGCAGATCAATCGGGTGTGTTAGTAGTAGGAGAGGGGGAGGGGCATCTCAGCACCCGCTGTGTGTATAGGAAGTGATGTGGTAACTTTTTGAACAGATGTGTTAGCTAGCAGGCTAGCGCGAAAAAGCAAAGAAAACACGCCCGGAGAGGAGGATGAGCGCCAGGGAGCACACCGCGGTGTCAGTGCCTGTGAGCTCGGGAAAAAAGCCGAGAGCGCTGACAGGCTGAGTGCGGAGGGAGCTGATTAGCATGTTAGCTCGGGGTTCGGGCTAGCGCCGAGCTGAGGGAGCGGTTCGAGCCGCCATGGTGTCCGGGAGCGCCGGCGTGTCGGAGTCGCTGCAGTGGCTGTGCCTGCTCACGCTGTTCGCCGCCTCGGTGGTGACGTTACTCATCTATTTAGTGCAGTATTTCGGTGTTTTCCGGAGCGGGAGCCGGGCCGCGGGGGAGCAGCGGGGGGAGGCGGAGCGGCTGCTGGGCTGGTTGCTGGAGCTGAGGGGCTGGAGGGGCGCGTGGAGGAGAGCCTGGGTCCGCGCGCTGAACCAGCAGCAGCACCGCCGCACTGCACAGGTCTGTCTGTGTCTGTCTGTGTGTGTCTGTGTCTGTGTGTGTCTCTGTGTGTCTGTCTGTCTGTCTGTCTGTCTGTGTGTGTCTGTCTGTGTCTGTGTGTGTCGTCTGTGTCTGTCTGTGTCTGTGTGTGTCTCTGTGTGTCTGTCTGTCTGTCTGTGTCTGTGTGTGTCTCTGTGTGTCTGTCTGTCTGTCTGTGTGTGTCTGTCTGTGTCTGTGTGTGTCTCTGTGTGTGTGTGTGTGTGTGTCTGTGTGTGTGTGTGTGTGTGTGTGAGAGAGAGAGATCAAAAGTTAGAATTAGGACTCACCCGTGGCTGCGTTCTAGTTTCAGTAAAAAATAAACCGGATATGAAGTGGATTAAACTAAACATCAAGTCTTTAAATCGCTTACAGTCTTAAACAGAACGCAGAAATAATAATAATAATAATAATAATAATACAAATATCTCTGGTGTTTATGAGACACACTCAGGTCACATGACCTGACGACACACTAACAACCTCCAGTACACAGACAACCCCTGTGCAAAAGTTTTCACTTCTTACGCTTTCTTTTATGGTGTGAAATAGATAAATGCTATAAAAACTATTTTACAGAACCGTCATCACATTCTGTGTGTCACATCTCTGTTTGTTTTGCTGTTCACACCCACACACAGTATTTAACTAACACAAGTGAAATCCAGAAGACTAACGGAGCCGGTGGTGTCGCTCACCCGCGCTCCTCCCTCCCTCAGGGGTGCGCTAACTTCTGCACTCGGCTGTGTGGTTCAGCACTGCTGCGTGTGTAATGAATTAGAGACGCGCCGAGTGTTAGAGCGTTCCTGTGGGGGTCAGAGAAAGAGGAACGTTCCAGCGGCCTGATGTTTCATAAGACACGCGAGAGTGTTAGTGGAGAGAATGATGAACACCACACACACACACACACACACACACACACACACACACACACACACACACACAGCTTAATGTGCACTGTGTAATATCCTGGTTATAACCGTGTGTGTACATTGTTATGAACTTCGTGTGTGTGTGTGTTTAGGGAGCGATCCAGCTGGTGTTTGAGGAGGATGGTGTTCAGTCGTCAGAGCTCAGCGTGCATCACGTCTCCAGCTTCAGAACATCACCTGGACGTAAGGTGTGCAGTCTGATCTCTATCACTCTCTCTCACTGGGTCGCTTAAAGCAGAACCGTGCACCAGGAGGACCGTTAGTTCTTCTTGGTGCGGTTTTAAGCAGGTACTCAAACCTTGGAGAACTGGAACCTTCAGCAGTGAAACAGTGAACATTACAGGCGCATTAGATGTCATTAACCCTCTAATAGTTAAGAAATGTTTTTTACCCATTAACCACGCCCACATCCCCCACCCATGCTCATGAAGCTCCTCCCCCAAAAGTGTTGTTTTGAGTATTTTTTCCAGTTATTAGTGTGAGTAAAAGGTAAATTCTTATAATATTCTTTCAAGAGTGCACCACAGCACCGTGTGTGTGTGTGTGTGTGTGTGTGTGAGAGGAAACTGATAGAACGTAGTTTAAACTGGACACTGCGCTCACGCTGACAAGTGACGAGCTGGCGGGCGAGTGTGTCACTTCCTGTGCAAGTCGTTCCAGACGAGGTTCTTTCCTCCAGTTCTGCGCTGTAATGCAGCAAAGCCACAAATCCAGAAGTTCGGCTCCAGCAGATTCCTCTCTCTCCGCATATCCCCACGCTTCAGTTCCTCATAGGGTTTAATCTCCATTCTACAGAATGTAAACAGATCACACACACACACACACACACAGGGTGTAGTTTTTACACCAGAAATCACTAATCTGACCATCACACCAGCTATCTGTAGCTCTGCAGAATTCCTCCATATGAAGCGGGTTATCTGTGTGTGTGTGTGTGTGTGTGTGTGTGTGTGTGTGTGTGTGTGTGTGTGTGTGTGTGTTTTAGGATGTGGAGTGTGAGGTGATTGGAGACAAACTGCAGTTTTCTCTCAGTGCTTGTCTGAACTTGGGCTCCACACACACTCCTCTGAGATACAGCGTGCAGATCTCACCGCTACATCTGCAGGTACCAACACACGCACACACACTTCCAGTCTTATTATTTTAAAACCCAAAGAATACAGCCATGTATATCCGTGTGTGTGTGTGTGTGTGTGTGTGTGTGTGTGTGTGTGTGTGTGTGTGTGTGTGTGTTTACCCAGCTGGCCCTGCAGATGACAGAGGTGGATGGAGAGGTTCAGATTATATGGGGACTGAAACAGCTGGACCTGACACACCTGCAGCTCACACCCAGTTACACACAGGTATGTACACACACGCTCGCACACACACACACACACACACACGGAAGTCAGTGTGTTTGCCCGATGTTCATGTAAAGACATGCCTTTTTTTCTGTTTTAGCTTTTAGTAATATTTGTGTTTGTGTGTGTGTGTGTGTGTGTGTGTGTGTGTAGGGAGTGTCGGTGTATGTGAGTGAAGCAGCAGTGAGGAGCAGGCTGAAGCAGGTCCTGTGTGAAACGCGAGCTTCTGTGACTCTGAGCAGCCGGACTGTGCAGCCTGCAGAGCTGAAGGTACGCCATCCCCGCCCCACCCCGCCATCCACCCCCGCCATCCACCCCCGCCATCCACCCCCGCCATCCACCCCCGCCATCCACCCCCGCCATCCCCGCCCCTCAACTGAGAAACCAGCAATCAGTGCATCTCTAGGTTTTACTTTATTAAACTTCACCTCTTTGACCCTTTTTCATTAATTCACTTCAATTAATTAATTAATTAATCAGTCTCTTCATGCTGAAGCTTGAAGTCATTTATCATGTTAAAAATTCTGTTTGTTAATCATTACTCGTCTTTAGCTGCTCTGATTTCTCTCATAAACGGTGTTTTGAGAAGGAAAGAGTGAAAGGATGTCATTTATTGGTGTGTGTGTGTGTGTGTGTGTGTGTGTGTGATGGTCCTTTATTTCCTGCCTCACAGGAAGTGAAGAACAGGATTTCGGAGGTCCCGTCCCCCCCTAAACCCCCTCGCGCTCACCAGTGGAAACTCTTAGTGAAGAACATCCGGGTCACGTACAGCCAGGAGAACGGAGCTGCAGGTCACACACACACACACACACACACACACTAATAATATCCTTTTCACTGTTTGCCTCTCTCAGCACTATTTATGTGGTTATGAGAGAAATTACTGTAGGTTGAGAGAAGACTAATAATAACACGCTGCAGTGTGCACTGTGTATCTCTCAGTGGTGTAAGAGTCCAGCCTGTAATTCTGATCTGTGCGTGTGATGTGTGTGTGGTACAGGCAGTGTGAGTCCTCAGTGTGTTCTGCAGTTGGATGATCCTCCTCAGAGATTGTTCACCTCGGTGCTGAAGGACACGAGCGACCCGGAGTGGGATCAGCCCTTCATCTTGTCAGTTCCTTTCACTTCATACATCATCTGTATAACTGTCTATTAGGGACACATGACTGATGTGTGTGTGTGTGTGTGTGTGTGTGTGTGTGTGTGTGTGTGTGTGTATACAGGGAACTCAGCGGCAGGTCGAGGGAGCTGAACATCCAGCTGTTGGATCATGAGAAACCTCCAGATAGTAAGATTATTTACGTTTACTGATATTTAAGGTCGAGCGGTAAATAAAACCTAAACCTGACTTTAATTTGACCTAAACTCTGAACTAAACTTTATATTGAAACTAAATGAAGAATAAAGAACAGCAAATCCTCATCAGCACCAGTGAGTGTGTCGAGCAGCAGAGACTCAACAGCACGTCACCCTGTCAGGGCCAAACATCAGACCGAGGGCTAAACACTACTGCTGCAGGTGTTCTTAATGTGTGTGTGTGTGTGTGTGTGTGTATGTGTTCTTAATGTGTGTGTGTGTGTGTGTGTGTGTCCTGCCAGGTCATGTGCTCGGCCAGGTGTGTGTGCCGTTTAATCTGGTGCAGAAGACTCCAAGAGGACAGCACACTTTTACACTGATGAACACACACCAAGTAATCGGGTCACTGACTGCTGAGGTAACACACACACACACACACAAGCGCAAACACACTCATACCACACATACACACCTAAATACACACAGACACACACACACGCATGCATATATTCACACACACACTCTCTCTCCCTCTCACTTAAACAGACATCAGCCCTGTATAGTGTGTGACGTGTGCGAGTTGTGCGCTGGCTTGTTGTAGGTCTTCACACACAGGTAGTGCGGCGGTGCAGGTGCCTGGGCCCGCGCGTCGCTGCTTGCAACTGTATTTAATATTTAAGATGTTAAAGCTACAGAGAGATGCACTCAGCATAACATCAAAGCCACACACACACAGTCAGCCAAAAATGTACACACACTTTAGAAAAATAGTATGATGTATATTATATTAATATTACATTCATAATATTATCATATATATACATATAAAACAAATAGCAATAAATTCAGTATTAAAATATGTATATATGTCGTCGTCCCCCACCCCCCCCAAAAAATGTGTATAATTTTTTTTAGCTCACTGTGTCTGTGTGTGTCTGTGTGTGTCTGTGTGTGTCTGTGTGTGTCTGTGTGTGTCTGTGTGTGTGTGTGTGTGTCTGTGTGTGTGTGTGTGTGTGTGTCTGTGTCTGTGTGTGTCTGTGTCTGTGTCTGTCTGTGTCTGTGTCTGTCTGTGTCTGTGTGTGTCTGTGTGTGTGTCTGTGTGTGTGTCTGTGTGTGTGTCTGTGTGTGTGTCTGTGTGTGTGTCTGTTGTGTTGTGTCTGTGTGTGTGTTGTCTGTGTGTGTGTGTGTGTGTCTGTCTGTGTGTCTGTCTGTGTGTGTGTCTGTGTGTGTGTGTGTGTGTCTGTCTGTGTGTCTGTCTGTGTGTCTGTCTGTGTGTCTGTCTGTGTGTCTGTCTGTCTGTGTGTCTGTCTGTGTGTCTGTCTGTGTGTGTGTGTGGAACAGACACTCCGTTTGTTTGGGTGCCGGTGGTGTCTGTGGTGTTTGCACAGGTAGTTCCGTGTCACGAATGTAAGACTAGGCCGCGTCGTCAGAAAACACTCATGTGGGCGTGGCACAGGTGTTCCTCACTGAATGGAACAGTACCCCAGGCACAGGTTGAGCTCACACTCCATTTGGCTGTAATGGCAACACGCAGGTCTCAGGATCCGCATGTGGGCGGAGCCCAAGCAGGATTACTGATGTACTAATAACTCAATTAATAAATAAACTCTAATGAAGTAAATAAAACGAGGATCATTACAGATAATATAGCTGAGGGTCTGGAATCTCCTCTGGTTGAGGGTCGTGTTCACAAAGTTCAGACTTTAGAGCGATAGAGTTGTCTGGCACATTCATTATTTTTAGAGTCGATAAATAATTTATTTATTACATACATTTAAATATGTTTGTGTAAAACATCACATTATATGTTTATAACAGGTTTTAAATGTTTACTCCGTGTTGTGAGAGATCATGGTTTCATCAGAATCAGATGTGTGTGTGTGTGTGTGTGTGTGTGTGTGTGTGTGTGTGTGTGTGTGTTAATCGGACGGTTGTTTTGCCCAGGTGTCGTACCTGGAGCCGAGTGAAGTGCGCACGTGGCTGCCCCCTACTCCGGCGCCTGCCAAGCGAGTGGAGATGGACAGAACCGTGATGCCGTGCGGAACCGTCGTCACCACCGTCACTGCGGTGAGGAGCCGCCCGGGACGCCCACTTCACACAGGTACCGTCTCACACAACACTTTTGGAAATGCTGGTTCACACTCGGCAGTGTTTGGTGGTCTGTATTACACCCTGTAAACACTTATTCTGTTCAGAATCTATGAAAACTCCGCCCAGAAGCAAGCTGACGGAGAGGCGCGTGTCTGAACAGCCCTCGGTGCTGGGGGCCAAAGTCAGCAAAGCCCTATCTTCATCAGACACGGGTACACACACACACACACACACACACACACACACACACACACACACACACACACACACTGTGCTGAACAACAGAAAGAAAAAAAACTGTGATGCTAAAGTTAAAGAAGTCTAGACCTCCGCTTCAGATGTTTAAGTGAACAGTACTGATCTCACACCAGCAGATTCCTGACACATCTTTAGAAACAGCGCTCTCTAGTGGCTGCTTGTTGAAAATCCACTCCACTGAGAAAAATGCAGCTGAATGACTTATCCTGGTTCTGTTGAGATTGTGTCTCTGTGTGTGTGTCTCTGTGTGTGTGTCTCTGTGTGTGTGTCTCTGTGTGTGTGTGTTGTATAAATCTTCTCCTTCTGTCATTAATGCACTCTGTGTTAAATGTCCTTAAGCTGCTCCAGTGTTATATTCTCTGACTCCGCCCCCTTGGTGTCCCTGTGACCAATCAGGAAGTGTGTAATGGTCACATGTTCCCGTGTGTTTCAGAGCTGCTGATGCTGAATGGCGCCGACCCGGTGGCTGAGGCCGCCATCAGACAGCTGTATGAGTCAGCCAAGCAGAAACTCAAATCCCCCGTCAAAAAGAGCACCATCATCATCTCAGGAGTGGCCAAGGTCTCACACACACACACACACACACACACACACACACACACATTAGCTGAATCTTTACAGTGTAGTTTTGATTATTTATTTTTTTTTAAGCTTGTGCTGTGACACAGTTTTAATTAATTAATTACTTGTCTTAGTGAAACATGATGAGTGTAGAAGCTCCCTGACTGTCTGTACACACTCGTCACACTCGTCTCCGTGCGTCTCTGTGTCCCAGGCGCCTCTGTCCCAGGACGACGAGATGTCTCTGATGGCCGGCTACGCTGCTGCGATGGACGCCTCCATGTCGGACTCGCCCGAGTGCTCGAGGCAGGAAGCGGAGACGCTCTCGGAGCACGGCGCCTCGGACGCGACCGATCCGTTAGAGGGTGCGAGTGGAGCGGACTGGGAGAGTCAGACCGGAGAGGAGTCGGACAAAACCTCGCTCTCCCTCTGCGCCCCTGAGACCACAACCAAAAAACAAAAAGGTGCTGCGACGTCTCGTGCTTTATTTGACCCCCTCATACTTCAGTAACGATGTCTCTCTCTCTCTCTCTCGCTCTCTCTCGCTCTCTCTCTCTCTCTGACCACGCCCTCTTTTCTTCTTTCCTCTTCCTGTCACCTCTCTGCCACCTGTAAGAGGAGAGCGTGGGTAAGCAGACTTTAATGCTGCCTGAGTAAGTGCACTCTCTCTCCAGGAGTCTGTTGTGATGTAGACTTCCCCTAAAGAAACAGTAGTGTAGTGTGTAGCGGAGAGTGAAGCAACCCCAGTCCATGTCCTGAGTCACACCGTCCTAACCCCAGTGTAACCCAGTAAGCCCAGTGTAACTCTGAGGGACGGACCGTCCTGATGGCTTCATCCCTCGTAGCTCTCCATTCATCTCTCCGTTTAACCTGAATTTATTTTATTTACACTCCATCTCTCAGATCAATTAGAGCTCATGTTTACAATGTGTGTGTGTGACATCAGAAACACACACACACACACACACACACACACATCTCTGTATGTACACATCTCACGTATCTCTGGAAGTTATCAGGTGGTTTATGGAATGTGATGTGGCTCAAGCACATGGGGTGCCAATACTTTAATCATTAGTAATTAGTGCTCACAATAAATAATCACAAGTAGGGTATAAACCAAACTATGTGTATAATGTGACGTCTTCCAAAATGAATGCGTTTCAATTAAAAGTTAACGAGCCAATTTTCTTCTGGAACGTTCCTGAAAGCTGTCACATGACTAGAGCTCGTTATAATATCTGAGGAATATCAACCAGGAGCAGATTCTGCAAATAAATAAATAAATAAATATGGCACGTAACACTTAACGGTCCGAGTCGAGTTCACACGGGACCGCAGGCTGCACCAATGAGCTCCTCTGATTCTTACACACTTTTAATCAGTTATCTTCACCGCTCGTCACTGTGATGCTGGACATGTCCAAACACAAATATAGATGTTATTCTTCTGCGCCATATTTATTACTTTTACCGTCCCAGAAAGTGCTGAGAGTGTGAGTGCGCTCGTGAGTGTTGGTGTGTAACTCTGACGTGTTTCCCTGCTGTTCCCCCGTGCAGGCAGCTTCCTCCATAAGGGCGCGCGGCTGTTTTTCAGGCGCCGGCAGCAGAGGAAGGAGCCGGGGATGAGTCAGTCCCATAACGACCTGCAGTACCTGGAGCAGGCCGAGGAGAGACGCGGCGCCACCTTCAGGCGCATCATCAACCGCAAGCTGCTGCACAAACACAAGAGCAAAGCCAACGGCGTCCAGACGTCTGACCCCCCTCACCCTCACTAACGTGCTCACTCTCTCACTCACACACACTCACACTCTCTGTCTCCAGAATGACACTGAACATTCCAGGGACAACTCTGTATGCTAATACTAATCCAGATAGATACGCTGATCCTTACGCTAACCCTCACGTCGTGCCGGTCAGAAGGACGTCGTCCACACGTAACGCGCTCTGCTGCTACGGACGGCGTGACCGAGACGGACGAGGCGTCCGGGTTTGGGACACGCTCTGGGTGACCCGCCGAAACACTGATGAGATCGCCAATGCTAATCCAGACTGGAATCTAATCATGCGCAACAACGCGGATGCTACGCACACCCGGCCTCTCTGTTCAAGATGGCCACCTCTACGAATCAGAAAGCTTTTATCTGTGTATATCTGGCTTGCACTGGCGTGTGTGTGTGTGTGTGTGTGCGCGGCGTGTGTGTGTCCTGGGAGAACAGTGTTTTGGGAGGCAGAAGATGAAACGTGCAGCTTTTTACTTTTTCTTTTCTCAGTGAAGTCTCGCTCTGCGCTCACACTAGGGTCCACTAGTTGATGATGTCACTTCCTGGGTCATCTCCTGTGGGCGTGGCCTATCGATTCCTGATTACAAATGATAGAAGCCAAACTCTACACCATGTGCCATATGACGTATACACACCACAGTGTTGGTGCTCTTTAACTTTGAGTGCGTGCTGCAAAGGTTTCTTCAGAACTATTGGCACCCTTCACCAAGAGGACTAAATTATATTCAGTAATTCAGGTTCGGCTCTGTTATCTCTCCTCCGTGTGAGATTGCGCGACATAATATTATTTATATCAGTAATTAATAACAGCCTTTGCTTTTTGACCTTGTGTTGATTTAAAACCATTTCTCAGCGCATGATGTTTTCAGTTTCACCTTACTCTAAAATTTACCCCAGGGTGCCAATATTTCTGGAGGGCACATTTTAGGTCACTGTCAACACCAAAAGCAGCCAAACACACTGTTGAATAAAGAGATCTCCACATTATTAAGGCGATGAAGGTGAAAGCATACGGAGGGCACCGCGGGTGGTCCCGCCCTCACCGTCTGATTGGCCGTGGAGTTCACTGCAGCCAATCCGGCGGCTTGTTAGCTTTAACGAGTTGTAACTTATTTACATTAAACAGTTTAGAGTTTTAACTGTTATATTTTTTAATCACATTCAGATTAAAATTAATGCTACATTAATAACAAATAATAATAATATAATAATAATAATAATAATAATGATGATGATAAGACGTGGTGTGTGTGTATAGTAATAAACACCTAAAGATTTGTTATTACATAATCAATAATATTGCTAATTATAATGATCATAACTGTATAAATTTTTAAACACACGCAAGAGAAAAGGATTCTGTTTCTATAGAGTGAGTGTAATCCTGTCAGAGGCTGAACACACACCACTGACCTGTGTGTGTGTGTGCGCGTGCAGGAAGGGAGACAGGTGGTGTGTAAAACAGACGTGCCACAGGGGGGTTCGATGACTGTTAGTCTTGGGTTTCTTTTACATTTGTATTTTTTTTATTTTTTTAATATATGTGTAAAATCCTAATCTGGGGAAATCTGTAACTCTCAGTTTAAATACTGTGTGTGTGAGTTTTATCCACAGTGTGTGAACACTACAGCAGGGCATTAATGAGAGCTTTAATCACACTCAGTGACGTCGCCGCATCATTTCATTGGTTTCTTTAGGTTTTGTTTTTGTTTGTTTTGTGATCACATGTCCTGTGTTGTGTTTTTGCTGAGACTGCTCACACATTCCGTGTGTCTCCGTGTGTGTGTGTGTGTGTGTCATACACACTGTCGGTATTGATTGTAGTCTTATGACCAGCTGATTGTGTGTGTGTGTGTGTGGTTGGATAATCAGCATCCTGATTGGCGTTTCCTATTTTATCATAATCACTTTCTATGTTTTTGCAACTGAGAACCTTAATTCAAGTGTGTGATGTCTCAGGCTGCAGTTTGGAATGATTGTGTGTGTGTGTGTGTGTGTGTGTGTGTGTGTGTGCGCGCGTGTGTGCGCGAGAGAGAGAGAGAGAGGAAGAGATGTTTACGCTGCAGTTTATCACAGTGTATCTGTAAATCACTAACACTATTTGGACATAAACACACTGATAAAACATCAGACTGAATAAATCAGTGTCTTTCTCTCTCTCACACACACACACACACACACATATGGGACGTGTCTCTTTGGAGTGTGTGAGAATGATTTGGGGCGATGGCTGTCATATAGGGGTCACGGGACAGGCACTGGACTATGGATTGGAATGTCCCGGGTTTAAACCCCAGCACCACCAAATTACCCCTGAGGGGCCCCTAACACCCCCCCACCCCCACCCACTCAGACATAAAAAAGAAAAAGAGATCAAATGTAAGTCGCTCTGGATAAGGGCGTCTACTAAGTGTAAGTGTAGCCCTCTGTAACCGTTTACTACACAGGATTAGGACACAGGGATTAGGGATTATATCTGATCCCCAGGTTCACTCGGGACAGGAAGGTCACATGGTCAATCTGTCACTTTATCTCCTTTGTATTGTAAAATGTCAGAGCGCCATGGTAACTGTGTAGCATTCCTGGTGTGTGTGTGTGTGTGTGTGTGTTTAACCCTTCACTGTGAGCTCTGTGTGCAGGATCCAGAAGAAGCAGGTAAAACAGGAAGTGATGCGACGGAGCCAAGTGTAGCCGTCAAATTAACGAGCTTTATGAGTTTACTGTGTGTGTGTGTGTGTGTGTGTGTGTGTGTGTGTGGACAGAACAGACTACTGGTGCATTAAGATTGTTTGCAATGGACTGGAACCTGTGTGTGTGTGTGTGTGTGTGTGTGTGTGTGTGTGTGTGTGTGTGTGTGTGTGTGTGTGTGTGCGCGCGCTGTGCAGGGATTATATATGATTAACATATCAGGTTTATCATTTCAAGCAATAAACGCTGATTAATGCCGAGATGTCTGTCGAGTCTTTATTGTCTGATTTCTGCTGTATTTTCAAAGATGAAGAAAAAAGGGGGAGGAGAGGAGGGTATTGGAATGTGCAACATATGCAGCACATGGGGGCGCTATCCACAGGAGGCAGCACATGGGGGCGCTATCCACAGGAGGCAGCACATGGGGGCGCTATCCACAGGAGGCAGCACATGGGGGCGCTATCCACAGGAGGCAGCACATAAAATGGCCTAGAGGGACGGTACAGGTGTGAGAGGGGATACACTCCTGGGTTTCTTTCTTTACATTATATGAACTTTTGTGCCATCACTAAATGCAAGAGAGCCGTCAGGAACACACTACACTTTATTGCTCTCTCTCACACACACACACACACACACACACAAGAAATTCTGATGAAACTTTTGAGAGATGTATGCTCATTTCCATATGGCTCAGTGTGATTAGATCTGAAACTGAAGAAATAACAAAGAACATCAGACCTGATAAACATCTGGAAAACAGATTAATACTGTGGGAATGTAGGGGAGCATAAAACACTGCATGTGAATATAACCTGAAGTGTAAGAAAGTCTATTTCATTTAAAGTTTAA
>JAAGKR010008400.1:30000-31495 GCA_011419295.1 Clarias macrocephalus
AGTAACACAGGTGAGGCTGAACGCTGTGAGAGTTCATTACCACACACCTGATCTCTCCTTCACCTGACCTGACTCTCCTCTGTTCCAGATCAGCTGACCCGCTCGCCCGCCTCGCCCACAGCTGTCTCGCTCCCGGCCGTCTCGTCTCCGGCTGCCTCACCCCCAGCCGTCTCACCTGCTGCTGTCTCACCCGCTGTCTCGCCTGTCCAGCAGGTGGCGGTGGTTGTCTCTCCTGAGGTGAATACTACACCCGCACCACCTGAGCCAAAGAAACGAGTGAACAGACAACGCAGAGCAAAAGGAGAGACAGCAGGACTCAGTAAAGGTGATCTCTCACACACACAGACACACACACACACACACACACACACACACACACACACACACACACACAGGCTCGTATTAAACTGAAACTAAACAGAACGAAGTTAATAAAAAGTCAGTGTGTGTGTGTGTGTGTGTGTGTGTGTGTGTGTGTAGACACCTGTGCTCCTGCTCCAGTTTCTCCAGTGACAGATGTTCAGGATCTTGTGAGGGACAAAGATGAGCTGTCAATCAAACTGAGCCGACACACACGCTGCCTCCTCAGCGGCGGGAAGTGAGACCTCACACACTCCTAATCCTCTTACTGTGTGTGTGTGTGTGTGTGTACGTACATGTGTGGATAAATTGACTGTGAAATAAACTCTGTGTGTGTGTGTTTGGGTGCAGGTCGGCGTTGAGGAAGCGCGTTCTGAAGAGCGGAGATCATCATAAGCGAGTGTATCAGTGTTTCCTGTGTAATAAAGTGTTTCAGAACAGCAGCAATCTGAACCGGCATGTTCGCTCTCATGGTAAACACGCGCCGCTACACACACGCGCCGCTACACACAGATACACACACGCCGCTACACACACACAAACACACACTTTCTCTCATCTGTTTCAGGAGCTAAACTGTTTAAGTGTGACGAGTGTGACAAGATGTTTAGCCGTAAGGAGAGTCTAAAACAGCACATCTCATATAAACACAGCAAGAATGAGGTAACACACTGTGTGTGTGTGTGTGTGTGTGTGTGTGTGTGTAAGAGAGAGAGTGAAAACACATGATTTTGTAAATTAAATTGAATAATATACACTGTATCTAAAGCTGATCATGTAAATCTAATACATATGGTGTGTGTGTGTGTGTGTGTGTGTGTGTGTGTGTGTGTGTGTGTGTGTGTGTGTGTAAAGCCCGATGTGGAGTACAGGTATAAGTGTAAGACGTGTGAGAAGTCGTTCCGGGTAGAAAATGCCCTGAAGTTCCACAACTGCAGGACAGGTACAGCTCAGAGTTGCTGTGTGTGTGTGTGTGTGTGTGTGTGTGTGTAATTATAATATTATTACAGAATGTGTAGATGTTAGTTGTTGTTTTTTTTTCCTCTTGGTAATGTGTTTAATGGTTTGGGCACACTGTGTGTGTGTGTGTGTGTGTGTGTGTGTGTGTGTGTGTGTGTGTGTGTGTGTGTGTGTG
>JAAGKR010008401.1:9196-31494 GCA_011419295.1 Clarias macrocephalus
GATGGATGGATGGAGAGATGGATGGATGGACAAATTAATGTATGGTTGCATGAATGGATGGAGAAATTGATGAAATAATAGATGGATGGATGAAATAATGGGTGGATTAATGGAAGTACAGAGAAATAGAAGATATAAGGGATGGATGGATGGGTGTATGGATGGATGGATGGGTGCATGGATGGATGGATGGGTAGATAATGGATGATGAGATGGATGCATGGACAATCATACATGGATTAATGCATGAACGGATGGATGAATTGATGATGGATAGATGGAGAGATGGATGAAATTATTAAATGATTGATGGATGGATGGATGGAGAAATGGATGAAATAATGGATGGATGGATGGATGGATGGATGGATGGATGAAATAATGGATGGATGGAAAAATGGAAGATATAAGAGATTTGAATTTGAATTGATGATGGATAGATGGAGAGATGGATGAAATTATTAAATGATTGATGGATGGATGGATGGAGAAATGGATGAAATAATGGATGGATGGATGGATGGATGGATGGATGGATGAAATAATGGATGGATGGAAAAATGGAAGATATAAGAGATTTGAATTTGAATTGATGATGGATAGATGGAGAGATGGATGAAATTATTAAATGATTGATGGATGGATGGATGGAGAAATGGATGAAATAATGGATGGATGGATGGATGGATGGATGGATGGATGAAATAATGGATGGATGGAAAAATGGAAGATATAAGAGATTTGAATTTGAATTGATGATGGATAGATGGAGAGATGGATGAAATTATTAAATGATTGATGGATGGATGGATGGAGAAATGGATGAAATAATGGATGGATGGATGGATGGATGGATGGATGGATGAAATAATGGATGGATGGAAAAATGGAAGATATAAGAGATTTGAATTTGAATTGATGATGGATAGATGGAGAGATGGATGAAATTATTAAATGATTGATGGATGGATGGATGGAGAAATGGATGAAATAATGGATGGATGGATGGATGGATGGATGGATGGATGAAATAATGGATGGATGGAAAAATGGAAGATATAAGAGATTTGAATTTGAATTGATGATGGATAGATGGAGAGATGGATGAAATTATTAAATGATTGATGGATGGATGGATGGAGAAATGGATGAAATAATGGATGGATGGATGGATGGATGGATGGATGGATGAAATAATGGATGGATGGAAAAATGGAAGATATAAGAGATTTGAATTTGAATTGATGATGGATAGATGGAGAGATTGATGAAATTATTAAATGATGGATGGATGGATGGATGAATGGATGGATGGATGGATGGATGGACACTTGGTCCCCACCAAGATATGGAAACATGTCCCAATACTCACACTCATGTTTAGTAGTGTGTGATTTTTAAGAAAATTATGTTAATGGGTTTTTCACCACCTCTCTCTCGCTCTCTCTCTCTTTCACACCAGAGTTTTTCAGGTCATCAGGTCACACATGCTTTTAGCTAATGTCTGCTAATGGCACATCTACAGTCAGCAGCTCGAACCTTCACACACACACACACATACACACACACACATGACATGGCAAATTAAGCTGAGCTGCCATTCAAATGACAATTATCATCATTTAATTGTCACAACAGGAAGAACATTTTCTGATAGCCTGGTGGTCTAATTAGTGCTGGCACATTGTTTTACTCTCTCAATTTACACTTTAGAATTCTCTACCATTATGTAGAATGCACACAGAGTGATGTGTGTGAGAAATGTGCCGTTATAGGGGAAAATTAAAGCAAAGGAGTATTATTTTTATATTCCATACAGCCTGAGGTCCTGAGGTTATTTCTGTAGTTACATTATAGCAGCAGTAAACAGTGGCTTCCTCAACAGACGTTCTCTAGAGGGTAATGAGCAGAGGTGGAAAGTGTACTACAATCTTGTACTCAAGTAAAAGTAGTTACTTCAGTGAAATTTTACTGAAGTACAGTACAGAGCAAAAGTTTGGACACCCCTTCTCATTCAGCGGGTTTTCTTTCTTGTGTTCTTTCTTGTGTTCTTCAGCCCAAACGCGTCTCTTCTGCTTGTTGCCTGTCCTTAGCAGTGGTTTCCTAGCAGATCTTCTACCATGAAGGCCTGATTCACACAGTCTCCTCTTAACAGTTGTTCTAGAGACGTGTCTGCTGCTAGAACTCTGTGTGGCATTGACCTGCTCTCTGATCTGAGCTGCTGTTAACCTGCGATTTCTGAGGCTGGTGACTCGGATGAACTTATCCTCCGCAGCAGAGGCGACTCTCGGTCTTCCTTTCCTGGGCCGGTCCGCATGTCAGCCAGTTTCTTTGTAGCGCTTGATGCTTTTTGTGACTGCACTTGGGGACACTTTCAAAGTTTTCCCAAATTTTCAGACTGACTGACCTTCATTGGCCGCTCGTTTTTCTTTACTTAGCTGCTTTTTTCTTGCCATAATACAAAACCTCTTTAAATGAGAAGGTGTGTCCAAACTTTTGGTCTGTACTGTACAAGTAAAGTTACCATTATAAAAATCTACTCAAGTAAAAAGTAGCTCATAAAAAATGTACTCAGAGTAAACGTTACCGAGTTACTTTTTTAACAGCGGGGTGGGATGAGGCATTCTAGCGTAGTTCAAAAAAGATGAGCAAATATAAAAAAAAAACTATTTGTTTTTAACTGAAGGAACCTTTGCATAATAAAGCTGTTGACTTTCTTGTGCTTGAAAATCAAAGTGGTCACTTAAATATGGCGTCACGTCCCAGTCTAGTGTCGGCCGAACAGCAAAAGACTGGTTCAGGGTTCTGTTATAAACTGTATGGAAATGGTGGTATATGGCAGAAAGAACTAGATCCAGTCATTAATGCAAAAAACAATTATAATTAAAAAAATAAAACCCACAAACAAAAATCCAGGTCCCTTCCCCGACTCCCTAAACCAAAACCAGTGAATAAATTCCCTCTTTCCTAAATAAATGGCAGCCAAACCCCTACTACTGCTGAGTGCACAAACATACAGTGAAATTATCTACAAATATATACAAAGAGCCACCAAACCAAAGGGGCAAAGCAAAAATCAAAGGCAAAGAAGCAAAAAGTCAAAACCAGAAACGACAACCAAATATCAAAACGCCAAAATCACAACCTCATTCCTCTTTCCCGCGTCTCTCTCCGGTTTATATCTGGTGGCGCTGGATGATGACGTCACACTCAGGGCGGAAGCGGCCGTGTGGAAGGTCAGATAGATGCCGATGTGGGGAAACAGTCAGAAAACCTGGAGTGGAGTCTGGAGCGGCGCGCGACCGGGACACGATACACACACGCGGGAGCGCAACCAAGCATTTATACCAGGGGGGTCCAAATCCAGTCCTGGAGGGCCAGTGACCGGCACAGTTTGTAATTCACCAACACCTAAACACCCCCACTGAACCTAGTAATTAACAGATTAGTTAAATCAGCTGTGTTTGAGAAAAAGAAGCACCAAACTGTGTTGGTCACTGGGCCTCCAGGACTGGATTTGGACACCCCTGATTTATATCAATCATAATATTTTTTATTATTTTTGCATTTTCATAAATTTTTTTTACTCAGTAGCGAATATGATTTAAAATGTATCGAATTACAAAACTTCAAACAAAACATACTTAAATAAAAGTAAAATGACATATTTTAAAAACTACTTTAAAAAATTAAAAAAAAACTACTACTCAATTACAGTAACGCGGGTAAATGTAATTCTTTACTTTCCACCTCTGGTAATGAGACAAAAAAAAAAAAAAAGTATCAGATTGTCACGTGACTGAGAAAATAGAAAGCGAACCACTGGAGACTCTGTCCTTAAACGTTAACCAGAAAATGATTACACTCACAAATGAGCCGTTACTATAGAAACAGTATAAAAAATTAACCTAAAGAATAAAACATTTACAAGCGCCGCTGTACTTATAAACAGTTTGGCAGCAAAACCAGATAAACACCATTTTCTGATGTTAAATCATTTTGGCCAATTATTCCGTGCAGACACACGGGGTTGTCTATAACAAAACCTCGATTCTTCTTTTAGAGATTTTAAACTATCAATAACTTTAGTCTTGCTGCGTTTGGGAGCCATGGTGTACTTTAATATTTCTGAAAATAATGTTTACTTATTACAATGAAGTGAAGAGATAATGCTCCAACAATCAGGAGATGCTTTGGATCTTTGTGTGCGTACAAGAAACATGTGATGCACGTGTTCATTTCTGCTATGCTTCGTTCTACAATCAGAATTTTTGAACCTTTTTGCATTGCTGCCTTGCACCTTCAGGGTTGAGGGTTCGATTCCCGTCTCAGGGTCTATGTGTGTGGAGTTTGCATGTTCTCTCCTGTGCTTGGTGGGTTTCCTCTGGGTTCTCCGGTTTCCTCCCACAGGCTAATAGACATTCCCAAAATTGCCTGGTGTGTGTGTGTGTGTGTGTGTGTGTGTGTGTGTGTGTGTGTGTGTGTGTGTGTGTGTGTGTGTGTGTGTGTGGATAGGCTCCAGGCCTCCCGCGACCCTTTAACAGCGGTATAGAAGATGAATGAACGAATGATTTTTAATGTGTTTGGTAATTAAAAGGTTTTCTGCAGAACAAAACTCTACAATTTCTTTTCTTGTTCCAAATTCTAGCGCCTGAGACTCACTACAAAAACAAAATTCAAACATGACTTCAGTATGCTTTCTTATTAAACCTCAACCCATATATTATTGATTATAAATTGCACTGACACAAACACAGCTGCAGGCTGATTTATTCATTGAGGCAAAACTGTGGGAGGTGGAATTATAGCGCTTTGTAAAATCACATGTTTCAACAACTGGAACAGTTTCGATATAAACTTTTGGCCTTTGTGCTTTTTAACACCCCTGTGACTCAGAAAAAAAACTGCACAAAATATTTTTATATACTTTTTAAAATACAAAAACAAAAATAACTTGCTTTTCACGATCCTTCCAAAATGCAGATATCTCAGACTGAAATCCCATGTATACTGTAAGTTTGCATGCATTATAAGCATTAAAGAGGTGATGTCGTATGTGAAAGTATAAAAATGATTGTGTACATCAGCTTCCCTACTGTTAAGGTGTATCATTATAACACTTTGTGTGTGTGTGTGTGTGTGTGTGTGTGTGTGTTTATCCTTGGCAGCAGTCGACTGAGCGCCTCAGGCTGTATGAAACACAGCTGGCTGAATAATCTGGAGGAAAAAGCGAAGCGACATCGAGTCCGCCTCAAATCCCAGATGAGGCTACAGCGTTACCTGGCAGCTCATCGGCAGTGGAAGGTACGAGCACTTCAGGATGTGACACGAGGAGCTCCGGTGCCTCTGTGATGAAATGAATATTTAGATGAGAAATCTAATCCCTCCCCCAGGCCCCCCTAGGATTCCTCAGGCCCCTGTAAAAAATCAGGATTTTACAACATTTGTAAACACAAACAAACAAACAACAAACAAACAAACAAACAAACAAACAAACAAACAAACAAACAGAAAGCCTTACACTTGTTTAGTTAAAGATTAAAAAGTATTTTTTTAAAAAGCTTCTTTATATTTATATAATTATGCGTAAAAGCCCACACCGGCAGGTACTCTGCACCCGCTGTGTCTAATTAGAGGCCTGAGATTGTGTGCGACACTGCAGGAGACTGAAAGCAAACATTTCAACCAGCCTACAGTAGTTCATTAGTTTTTTATTTGATTCGCACTGAAACATCCGTCCAGTAAATAAGTGCTAGAAAATGAGTCCGAGTCACACGGTGCGATGTTTGCAGAATATTTTCCTCGGCACCAGAAGCATCGACACACTCACATCAGGGTCGGAGCATTTATTGATATATCTCGGCTTTTTTTTTTTCACAAGTTTAATAAAAATACTTGCATACGGGTCAAATTATTGTTTGCATCAAGGAAAGAAAAAACTAAGATGATCAGAAATTGTTGGAATTGGGACTGATGCATTATTAAAAACGGGAAAGATAGAAATGTAGTCAGAAAACACATGAATGAGGTGTGATCAGAGAGCGCTCAAACACACCTGATCTGGGGTTGCTTTAAGGGCGTGGCTCAGGTCTAGACTCAGCAACGTTATGTGGCAATAAAACGAAGTCAGCTGACGACCTGAATGACTTGGAGTTTTCTTCCCTGATAGCATGAACATATTCCAGGACTCTCCACATTGTTCACTATAATCCAAGCTTAAGGCACTCGAATGAAATCTTTTACTTTTGGCCAGGTGGCATTTAACCAGCAATAATTATTCTGTGTATTAGATGTTTGCTTTGTGCATATTGTCCATCAATCCAATAAAATGAATATATATAAGTTTGGGTTTTTAACCCACTCATGATAATGTCCTGCTACAGACAGTTATAATGATAGTAATGATTCAGATCAGTGTATTAATTATAAAAATAATAACAACACTCATTAATGGATTCTCAGTTTAAATTGATTAAGAATAGATTATTATTATTATTATTATTATTATTATTATTATTATTATTAAATGACACGGTGACATAGTCCCTAGCACTGCAACCTCACAGCTCCAGGTTCGAGGGTTCGATTCTCACCTTGGGTCTGTGTGTTCACCTTGTGCTTGATTGGGTTTCCTCCAGGTACTCTGGTTTTCTCCCACAGTCCAAAAACACACAGATTAGGCTAATTGGAGTTCCCAAATTGCCTGTGTGTGCTGGGTGCATATGTGCCCGGCAATGGATTGGCACCCTGTTCAGGGTGTACGCCGCTTCATGCCTGAAGTTTCCTGGAATAGGCTCCAGGCCCCCTGCGGCCATGTGTAGAATAAACATTATAGAGTTCGGGTGATTGATGCTTTTGAAATAGTGCTTTTCTAAATAACAGTAGGACAACTCTAGATTCTGTGCTTTATTGATGACATTCAGTAGGATTCCACGGTAGTGTCGAATAATAGTCTGTCGGGTTCACTGCAAATCACCACCCTGCCACCAGAGGGCAGTGCTCCCTGAAAGCTTCCCAGTAACTGTGTGCACCTGTTTCACATCCAGGCTCATTAGCAGGTGTATTTAAGCAGCTTTGAGGATGGTGAGCTCCTGCAGTGCTTTGCTACTTACTTGGTTGATGGTTGATGGTTA
The DNA here is from genome assembly GCA_011419295.1 of Clarias macrocephalus. Classification (NCBI taxonomy): domain Eukaryota; kingdom Metazoa; phylum Chordata; class Actinopteri; order Siluriformes; family Clariidae; genus Clarias; species Clarias macrocephalus. The sequence continues at coordinate 16,330 of JAAGKR010008401.1, forward strand.
ACGGTTAACCCTTCCTTTAATTGTTGCTGTGTTTTACATTTTGGCATTTGGCAGAGTGACCTTACAAAAGTGCGTTATGATTTATACACGATGGGGAAAAAAAGCATAAATGTTGCTAAATGAGTACAGCTCAGGTTTCTAAACCATAAGTCCACCATCAAAAGAAAAAAATAATAATTTCAAAAGAATATGGAGTTTTGTCTTCTGTCCATGAAATGTTTGCCAAACAAAGACTTATCGCCCTCTATACAGTACGTAGATCTTCAACCTCTAGTCATGTCCATTTGTTATAAATTCATGACCGTAAGCATGAAAACGCTACCTTGTTGTCTCATACCTTGGCCCTTTTGGTTAACCCTGGCAGCGTGTTGATGCGGCACTGCTACAGTCTGGTGCTGAATTATTTAGGGATTAAGAGAATGAAATTTTAATCAGCTTTAATTCTTCTCACTTCAGGCTCTACCTCATAAATAAATAAATAAGAAATATATATATATAATCTCCCCAGGAGACTCCTGAGAAAGGTTATGAGTTTAAATCTCAGAGAAGCCCAGGGTTCAGTCCACATCTCATGGCGTGTGTTGGCCCTCTGTCTCACTCCTCTGTACAGAAACACTTCTACGCGGTGGCGGCGGCCAACCGGCTCAAGAGGTTCAGGCAGAGCAGATCCACCAACACGCTGTGATTCTCCCAGAGACCCAGGACTGAGGAGGAAAAGAGGGACATTCCTTTCTTCTTCACGCTCGTAATCGTCTTCGCTGAGCTTTGGGAGAGAGAGAGAGAGAGAGAGAGAGAGAGAGAGAGAGAGAGTGTGTGTGAAGATGATACGGCACAGACCATAGCGAGTGTTTATTTTATTTTTATTTTATTATAGTTATTTAAAGCAACAGCAGCAGATTGAAGATGAGGTTCTGCAGTAGTGAATATGTTTCAGTGCTCACTTTATATCTGTTTTGTTAGATGTACTGTTTTAAACACGACCCAGGATTACACCACATTATTAGATTTTTTTCCTCTGCTATGAGTGTGAAGTCAAACCGCTGCTGCACACGTCACACACTCACATGGAAAACTGATGCTCCCTTCTGTGAAGGTGTTTTTTTCTTCTCATATTCAAAATTACCCTGTTTTTTTGGTTTAAATCTCATTTACAAGTCGAGATGGGTTTTTTGTCTTGCATTTTGCCTCTTGTGATACACTTGTTGAGTTATGCAATAAACTCATGTGGACACGTCTGGTGCTTGGAGTTATTCTGGGAAATTTGGTTTCTGAAGTCAATGATCTCGACGCAGACGAAGCAATCAGACAAACCAGGACGTAACAGCCGCGCTCAGGTCCCTTTTATTAGTTATTGTCGTGATGGTTCACCATCCTAATTCCTTGTGATTTTCATTTGACTCTAATGTGACCGTGTCTGTCTGATACGTCTGCGCTCGTGCTATTGAGGTTAAAACAGGCCGTATCTGTGCGAGCGCTCATTCATTTCACGCAACATGTGCAAATGTAGCAATAAATCTGCTCGTGGTTTTGCTCTGGACGACGCCGATCAGTTAGTCAGCTGGATTTATTGAGGTTTTTTAGCGGCTAATGTTAGCGCTAGTATAAAATCCCTGCGCTGAGCAGTTCGACGGCTGACATCAGCGAGAGACAAAAGAGAAGAGACAAAAAGTTGAGTGAATTACGATCTGCTCGTACGATTTCTGTCTCATTTAAGTCGCACGACCTGAATAGCCTGTACAGTATCTCTGATCTAAGACCACCTATAAAAGTGACAGGTCTAATCTGAAAAACATCAGATTTGTGCTTTCAGACGCTCCTAAAAATCAGATCTGTGTCAGAATAGAAAATTAATGAATGTGAACGTAGCCTTATAAACACACTGCCAGACGATGTTCACTTAGTGTCACTTACTGTACATTCAGACATGCTCCTCCTAGTGGCTGATATGTGTCACTACACTGATTCTATAACAAGTCTAGCTAAAGATTTCCTGTACATACTGTATAATAGAGCTGGGGAAGTTAACATGCTAACGGAGATTGTTTGACATTTATTTTGAAACTTTTCCTTTCCTGTGGTTTCGCTCTTGTGACCGTGGTTGCTCGTACGACTGTCTGTCCGTACCAACCCTGTTTCTACCACGTCCATGTCTGCACTGTTCATTCATCTGCTTTATGTCCCTTTGTTTTTTAAAATGCTTTAAAAAAAACTTAATTCTTCAAGTGTTATAATGTCACAGTAAATGTTGAATAAAAAGTTAACAGTGCAACAAAATCAAAACATCATAAGAAATAAATCAAACTTAATTACATAATTTTTTTTTTTAAACAATGAATTTGTTCCTGAGCACGCAGGTCATGTGATGTGGCACATTTGGAGTCACAACATCACACGCCTCAACAATTAACGCATGTGATTCTTCTGTTGCAGTCATGTTGCACGTGTGAAAAAAGAAAATATATATTTTAAACAGTTTAAGTAAGGAATAAAACACTTTGGCTCGGACTATTTTAGGGAAATGATCTATAACAGGAGGGTGTGACGAAATCCGTCACTGTTCTACAACAGCAGGTCCTGGAGTGTTTCATTCCTCTCACACTGCCACTTTTATGAACTTACTTAAAGATTTCTAAGAAAACTCTGTTTCATGAAGATCCTCGAAGGAGCAGAATTAAAATAAAAAAAAATAAAATAAAAAAACCCACTGACACTGGAGACTCCTTCCCTTAAATTAGTTTGCATGGAGTAACCCTCCTGTAAACGACCTGTTACTATGGCAACAGTAACATGTCAGATCATAGACATTCTTATGACCAATCAGAATGCAGAATTCGGAAGTTCTTCTCTACGGACAGACAGACAATCATTTGATCATTTAGCTTTATTAAAATCACCAGCAGTCAGCTACAGGATGTGAACAACAAGGTGCAGGACAGAGACACACACACACGACCGTGGCTATAAATGCTCACACGGAGCTCTTCACACCGCTGCACGAGACGTGTGATGTAATGAAGGAGTTGATTAAAAAGCAAATGAACAATGAATGAACGTTATACGGCGCAGACAGACAGGATTATAAACCAGCGCACGGACTCAACACAACCACGTGAAATAATACAGGAGAGGGAATATCTGTACGGTACACACACACACACACACACGTGTGGGGAAATCAACTTCAAATAAAAAGCAGGGCCAATGTGAAAGAAAACTAAAAACATGACATAAATAATGATGATAAAAAGGGAACAGGTGCGGCTCTCAGTCTGCCGCTTCGGCTTTCAGAGCGTTTTCCAGAATCTTTCTCTTCCACTCCTCGTAATTCTGTTTTGTTTCATCCTCACACTCGTCTTCCCTTAGTGCCGGTTCCCGCTGTTGCTTAGGAGACGTTGGCAAGCCATCATCTGAGAGAGAGAGAGAGAGAGAGAGAGAGAGAGGGGGGGGGGGGATTATGAAATGCAGAAAAGGTTTTCAGTACAGAATCTTTTATTCTAACCACAATTAAGTCCATTTCTGAAACTTTATAATGATGAATGTTGCTTTAGATACAGAGGTCTTTCATGAAAAAAGCTTTTCCTGGACTACAAAGATGTCCAGGGGCGAGAGAAAGAGAGAGAGAGTGTGTGTGTGTGTGTGAGTGAGAGAGAGAGAGAGAGAGAGAGAGGATAGAATGAGGGAGTGTAAGATAGTAAGTGAGGGAGGGAGAATGGGATGGAGTGAGAGACAGAGGGAAGAGAATGAGAGAGAGAGAGAGAGGGGGGGGGGGACTGAGTCAGAGAGGGAGACAAAATAAGTGGTGTGTGAGGGATAGAGAAAGAGAAGAGGATGGAATAACTGAGTGAGTGAGAGAAAGAGAAGAGAACACATGGGGGGTGCGACAGCTGAGGAAAAAAAAAAAAAAAGAGTGAATTCAGAAAGTGAATGAGAAAAAAACTAATTTACATAGCGAGGGGGAACAAGAGGGTGAAAGAAACTGCAGTCTCATTTCATTTAATGTATTTTTTGGACAAAGACTCGGCTGCATGAGGTCAGGGACGTGATGATGGAATAACTGCAGGACTGGACACGATATCCATTCAGGCAAGGAAGTTCGTCTGCATCAAGCAAAGAAAACAACTAGAGCTCGCTGAAGTTACTGAAACTGGGTTAAAGACTGTAGTGTAAGGAGAGAGGTGAAGCCTCATCAGAACAACATCCTGAATGAGCGCGAGGGATCGTTTAGACTCCAGCTGAACTCAGGGATGTGTTTTAGTACTGGACAGAACCACGTTTGGGACGGTCTTAAGAAAAGCACTCAGTCAGACTAATCCGGAAAAAAAGGCTTCAGTTTGTTAGGGATCATAAAGACTGGACTTTGGAGTGATGGAAAAAGGTCATGTGACCTGATGAGTCCAGACTGAGTCTGTTCCAGAGTGATGGGCGTGTCAGGGTGAGAAGGGAAGCGCGTGAAGCGATGCTCCCATCATGCATAGCGTCCACTGTACAAGCCTCTGGAGACAGTGTTATGATCTGGGGTCGCTTCAGTCGCTCAGGTCGAGACTTTAAGCGAGATTAATGAGAAATTAATGCGACTCTGGAGGAAATCAATTTCGTGACGTTGCATAAGCCGAAACTATGTCATGGTCGAGATCAAAGCACAAGTTTGTCTGATGAAATATTAAAGCGTGACCTTTTGACCTTGCAGGGCATATTTACAGAAAGCTTAGGAGTTTTAGATTCACAGCCGCGTTGGAACGCTGAACTGCGGACACTGGTTTAAAATGTGCTGCACTGATAAGCGTTGCTGTGACTCAGCAGCATCGTATCAGGACACAGCAGACTTCATCTCATCGTCCTCGCTCACCCTCCTCTGCTTCCTGCAGCGTCTCCGTTAGAGTCTTCTGTCTCTTCTGCGTTGCTTTCATCTGTCGCTTCTGAGAAGAAACATCAGCTGAGAGAGAGAGAAAGAGAAAGAGATCCAGTGTCAGGGTAATACTTCAACGTTTTTCTCCAGTCACAATCACGGCTTCCCAAAACGCGCTTATTAAACCCAGACATGCACGTTAATAAACCGGAGTGAGAGCTAAATCTAGAATCTAATGCAGGAAACTTTTCATCTGCAATACTTCAGGACGTGCTAAAGAAAAGAAAAGAAAAAAAAAGAGACAATAAATTGACTCATCCCTTCATCACAAAGTGACAGAAATGAACAGCAAGGTTACATTACAATCAGATCTTTAATTGGTTAATAAAGAAGGAATTTGTAATCATGAAGGCTTTTGCTCAGTATCCATGGCAACTGCAGAAAAGAAACCCATGACTGATGCAAATGACTTTGAACGACATCATGTGACACTTTTTTTTTTTTGGTCTGGAAGATTCTGCAAAATAAAAAACAACAAATAAACAAAAACAAACTGAACTCACTGCAGATCTCTTGGCCGATCTTGAGAAGCTGAACACACAGCCTGTCGAACACCGCCTTCTTCGCTCCCGAGGATGACGCCAGCTTCTTATCAACTCTGATTTTCATGCACCTTCAAAGTAAATGTCAGACACCGTGTTAGTCTAGTTTTTTTCCCCCTCTCTACACGGTCCCCAAATCGCAGGTATTATGGGATGCTGAAAACCACAGACACGTCCTCGCTTGTTAAACGGAGGGGAGACACGACTCGAACCCGAGCGCACTGCTGAATTCTAATAGGTCAGAGGGTGGAGGTTTTGTTTTCTTTAACAGAGTAACGTGTGTGTGTGTGTGTGTGTGTGTGTGTGTGTGTGTGTGTGTATACTTGATGATTCTTATATACAAGCATGCTGTAAAATCTTATCCATCTGTACATTATATATACTGTAGATAAATAGAACTGAAAGTTTACATCCGATAAATATGATATCATTTCCCAGCAGAATTGCCTTTTATGACATTTACACAATTGACTTTATTATATTAATAATGGTGAAGATGTGATATTTGTCGATAACACGACAAAATCGACACACAACGTTAGCCGTATACAAGGGGTGTTCAAGTCAAACCGGGACTTGTGAAATTTCTAGTGAATCCCTTCATTAAAGAAGACTTCAGACACATTACAGTGATGAGACGCTTAGCTGTGTGAATCAAACAATCCGGCCGATCATGTCTCAGTCGTTCTGAGAAACTTTCTCCCTTGATGGTGTCCAAGCACTAGTGAAACACTGGGATAAGTGCATTAGTGGAGCAGGGGATTATATAGACACATAAGGGAGGTTTTACTCTCATAATTGTGTTCTGTTATTCAAAAGTCCCAGTTTGACTTGAACACCCCTCACAGCATGAGATAAAACAGATGATGAGTTATAAGTGCTGTACTGACTTGCAGGCGGTGAACAGAGCTGCTGTAGTGAACAGAGGTTTGGACAGATCGAGGTCTTCTTGCTGCGCTGCAGGTAAACTCGTCTCGTACCTAAAAAACACACACACAGGAAGTATTACAGCATGAGGTGGCATTCAGTAACCGATGGGATCGTCCCACATGACATTTCCTGCACTCCAGATAAACAAGTTATTAAATTTAATATGACAAAGACAATTCCACACGCACACACACGCGCACACACGGGGAGGCTCAGACTTGACTTAGTAAAAACATAGTAAAATATGGGACCTTTAAATGTAAAGTTTTTTTTTTTAATATAATAATAAGAAAGGCTCCATTGTGAGCGTGTACACACACACACACACACACACACACACACACACACACACACACACACACACACACACACACACACACACACAGTGGTTTTTAGAGCATATGAAATGTTCCAGACGTGCTCATTAAAAGCTTGATTACCGCTGAAGGATCTGAGACGCCACCTTGACCGCCTCCATGCAGCCGTACTGCACCGCCAGATCCCTGAGCCCCAGGTTACTCTGCAGCCCCAGCATGCACTCCATGGCCTTCAGACTGCTCTGATACGCCTTCTTACTCAACCCCGAGAGCTTGACGACGAACTCCTGCTCAGAAACAAAGGACTCGAAATGAAAGGAACCTAATTAAAGGACCCCCGAGCGTCCTCCGCCCGAGCTCAGCGAGCTGTACAGGCGGATTAATGGGCCGGAGCTTCCATTCCAGCATCACTGCTTTCAGAGGTAGTATTTATTATACAACAGGAGTGCTGATGAGAGATAGTACCGCCGCTACTGGGACCTGTAACTGTATGCTGTGACAGCAGCTGCCTGACAAAACTCACATTCACAACCAGTCACAGAAGCACTTTCAGCAACAACACACATCTGATAACGTCATGTCATCTTAAACAACACGCCGACTCTGCAGTAATCACTTCTAAGTCAGTCCAACTTGACTCAGTGCTGTTTTATTAACACCTAAGGTGAGCTACAAAGCTAACTAGATTCTAAGACAAAGCTGAATCCCAAATCCCTCCCTCACCCCTGATCAAAGGCACTGTCTGGTGTGTGGAACATGGGACTGTATAACGGAAATCTGGTGAGTTTCTCAGGACTGTCCATCACCTCCTGTTGTATATAAGCAATATCACACTCAGGGTCATAGTGTTGTGCTGAATATCAGCACGGCTGTCATGAATGCTTAAGTATATTAAAACAGCGTAATTATACAATAAATCAATAATGGAGCTGTTGTATAAAACTGATCCCTCACTAATGCCTACGGCTCCACTCTGATATTCAGCACAACTCCGCGTGTGATACTGCGCAATTCTTGCACACAAGTATTTATCATAGATGGAATATCATCTGCAGACTGTGGACAGACATTTAAAGAGAGTTAATTTGATGCACTGTTTAAAGATGAACGACCAAACAGTGATGTCCTGAATGTGACCGAAATGACGACTAGTGGACCTTCTCATTTTTAATCCCAATGCAAACAAACCATCATTGTGAGAAATCTCTCTGATGGTCACATGGTGACATTTAGGCTTTTTGGGAACAGACTAAACTTTTCAGACTCATTTAATTTAAAGAGGATGGAGAGCACAAAGAAAAATATGATGTGTGATAGGGTGTGGTGGGAGACAAAGATGCAGGACAGAGAATGTATCTGCAGGTTCGCAAGGTGACATCTAATCTCTCTCTCTCTCACACACACACACACACACACACACACACACACACACCTTGTCTATAGGAAGCTTCAAAGCTGTGGCTGCTAACTCCAGGCAGATGACAGCCTTACTGCTGGCTGTAGATCCTCCCAGAGCTGTGCACTTCACCTGGGACAGCCGCATGTACTCCTCCGCCTGGCTGCGACGCGACACAACACACACACACACACAGACAGACAGACAAACAGACTCAGGAAACAGACTCCAGACTTTGTGTACAAAACCTGTAAAAGAAACCCCAAACCCGCGGACGTACCTCAGCACTCTAGCAGATGTTATTCCCATTTTAGACGCCACTTTGCGGAACAGTTCTCCGTCCATTGTCTCAGGTCCGAAATTTAACGCTGAACTCGAACACTGTCCTGCACACGCCGCGTTGTTTTCGCGGGAATTTTGCTCCTAAACCACGCCCACTCTCGCTCTGATTGGTGGGTCTCCATGACATCACTGGTCTTGTGGAAGTGTTCTGGTACACTAACAAATCATTTGAATGCATCGCCAAATTTTATACTTTAACGGCCAAATTCTACATTTAAAAGTTTATATTTTCTAAACATAAATCAATTCTTAAATTATTGGCTTCCCTCTGTGGAATAAAAAACCTCTGGCGCTCTTTAAATCTTACAGAAAACCAAAAATCTGTCTCAACATTCAGACATAATCAGTGAGAAACTGTGATATTTTAATAGTTTAATTTCTCCATATTTTTCAATTATTTCTTGGTTTGTTTGTTTATTGTGTCTATTATTGTCTTTTGAAAGTGTTTTTAAGTCTTACTGTATATCTTATATATTTATTTTTTGTTCTGTGTAAAAATAATTATAGCATTCAGTTTTCCACCTGAACCTTGAACATTAAACTTTTACTCTTTTGTAATTCTTCTTCTTCTTCTTCTTCTTCTTCTTATTATTATTATTATAAAATTTTTGAATTTGTAGTAATATTTAGAAATAATAATTTAATCAGATTAATTAAGTTGTTAAATATATTTTTATATATTAAATATATATTTTAGATATAAATATATATATTTTATATAAATATATACGATTATATAATAATCGTATGTTATTTAGCTCAGTCTGTGTGCCAATTCTTTCTACATTCTTTTAGTATCACTAAACTCATTACGTTGATACTAGTTTACACTTAGGATTATTGAGGCAGACAACTAAATATGTTTGATTGTGATTTGTGTTACTCTATAAAAAAAATTATAATTATTAAGCCATTTATTCCAAACACAGTTTCTTAGCCCAGGAACACAACCCGTTACCGTGCCCCGTGCAGCCAATCAGAGCTCTCCGAATATACAGTTTCAGCCAATCATCGTCATTCTCACGCGCAGGTCTTCGCCAATCTGCGTGCTCGCTGCTGACGCGTGCTGAGCGGATCTCCAGCAGTCACATGACCGAGAGGATTTGTTTGAGCTGCAGAGTGAGCGCTAACAGCTCAGTTATAAAGCACTATGGTGAGTAAAGTCACGCGAATGGAGTCCTGGAGCTTTAATGTCACGTCATATGAAGAGTCACTAACATAAACCGGAATAGTGAGGAGTGTGGAGTGGCAGAGTTTAGTGAAGTAGCATGTTTATTCCGTTAGCTAGCTGTGACTGAGTGACAGGCCTGCTTAGCTGTGTTATGTTATGTTATGTTATGTTATGTTATGTTATGCTATGCTAAGCTAATCCTGCTCTCCTTTAACTCTGATATCTGTGATAAACTATGGAGATGTGAGGAGTCGTGATGTGTTTTCACGACACTGTTTGGAAATGCACATTTTGTTAAACAACCTTCGGCTAATCTGCTAGCTAGCTTTAGCCGTGGTGTTTCCTGTCCGAGTATTAGCATCTAAGCTAAATGTTTTAATATGTCGCCGTTTTTGTCTCGTGATTTATTGTTATGCGATATTTCATTGCAGAAATTTGACCTACTGTGCGCTTTGTCATGTCAGTCGAGTAACTTGGGAGGAAATGTGACAGAATTGTGAGCTTACGTCACAATCTCATACATATTAATTAGTGAGGTGGGGCATGTTGCTTCGTTACTGCTTTAAAATTACAGATTAGGAGAAGGAGCTCGTGGTCACGTGATTGATTCAATTAGTGCTGGTGTACATCAATTGGTTTGTGTGCTTAAATGTTTGCACTAATACTTCAGCTCTATAATATCACATTATATACTGGTATTAAATTGCTCACTTTTGCGATTACGTACAGTAATTGCATACGATTACATAATTGCACAACTAAGGAGTTTTGAAATTACTGTAACGTGGTTTGGATCAACTGTCAAAGAAATGATGAACGGAGATCACTTAAACTCCTGGTGAAGTCAACTCATAATAAACTGGACAGTAAAAACCCAGAGCAGTGTGAAACGAAGCGCATTTCCATATACAGACAATGTGGTGAGAACTCACCAGATTGGGACTAACAGCTGTGTGTCTCCATACTGTCTTGTTAGTGAGACTCATCAGATTCAGCATAAAGATTGGACTTTGGAGTGATGGGAAAAGGTCACGTGACCTGATGAGTCCAGAGTGATGGGCGTGTCAGGGTAAGAAGGGAAGCACATGATGCGATGCTCCTATCATGCATAGTGTCCACTGTACAAGCCTCTGGAGACAGTGTTATGATCTGGGGTTATTTCAGTCGCAGAAACGTTATGCGGCAATAAAATTAAGTCAGCTGACCACCTGAATGTGATTCACATCTGTGCAGTTATTCCTTCTTCCCTGATGGCACACGCCATATTCCAGTGCTTGATGTGTGAAAGAGTGGTTCTGGTAGCATCAGGAAACATATACTCTAATTAAATTAGAGTTAGAGGAGCAAACGTTTGTGGTTAACAGTTCCTAGTTTAAAATTTTATGTTCATTGCCCAACACCTTCCCACTGAACTTCCCTTTTTTTGAGTGAAATTCCCAATACTGTTCTGAGGTTGTTATGAGTAGCTAAGATCTCTGCGGATTCTCTCTCTCTCTCTCTCTCCCCCAGCCGACCACTCAGCAGTCGCCCCACGATGAGCAGGAGAAGCTTCTGGACGAGGCAGTCCAGGCCGTCAAAGTGCAGTCCTTCCAGATGAAACGCTGCCTGGTAAGACACACGTTACGCTTTTACAGCATCAGTAACGTACACGTGTGTGGCGTATGTGACTAAATACCAAAGCATATATTAGTATTCCTTACACCAACTCGCCGGTCTGTTGTTTTGTTTTAGGACATGAGTAATCCACATAGCGGTGATGCAACGTGCGGCGAATGTGTAGCTTGCGTACATTCAAAAGATTTAAAAACAACATTTAGTTGACGGCACATCAGAGCTGAGATATTCACACAGAGCCCTGGTGTTCAGACACAAAACCGTAAATGTAAAATGCTACTTCTTTTGTAATTCTCTAAACTGTTCAAATTGAATTGACACCTAGTTATCGTGAAGTCATATCTCTATAAAACGTAATCAGACACGTCACACCTGCAGCGTACACAACGTCATGTCCATAAAGCAGTTTTTCTCTGAAATATAAAAAAAGGGCTTATTTTATTAAATCTTTGTTCTGCTTTTCTCAGCTCTCTTTGATTCTGTAGAGTTCTTTCTTTGTTCAGGGGAAGATGATATGATCAGAGACGGGAAAAATAAAATATAGAGAGACTTATAGTTGCTGTATGACTCAGGGTTTAAACAAGCCATCACTCACCCTGGGGGGAAAAAGATCTGATTAAAGAGAAAATTTCAGATGTATATTTTATATATGTGTGTAATCCTGTGTGATGTAATGAGTTCACACGTTGCGCTGTAGAGTTTCTCACCCTGATGAAGAGAAGTGATGATCTGGTTTATCCGACAGCAGACTTTTATTCCATAAGTTTTATTGACGGTTCAGACATGCAGCTCGTTCACGCGGTCTGGCTTGAGCTCGTTTTCTGTGCAGTTTTGGCTTTAATACGTCATAAAAGTCACATTTACGCCGAGCGTGTTCAGACAGAGGCCTTTTGTAGCATTACTCGTATACATTATGCATTACTAGCATTATTTATGGTGTTAAGAATTCTTCTTCTTTTTTTTTTTTTTTAACTCATCTTGCGTTAAAAAAAATATATAATATATACAGTATATTCTAAAAGCTGTGTGGGGAGGAAAAAATATCTATTTATCTAATATTTTATTATTCATTAAGCTTAAATTCTAGGAACTGAGAACACTGGGAACACCCAATACGATATGACGACGATACCTCTGTGCTGATTCGATTTGTATTGCGGGTTTTTTTTTTATTTAATTATTTTTTTAATATCCTGATCTCATATAATATTGTGTTACAATTCTAAACCAACTTGGCAAGTAATTCGTTTCTACCACATGTGATGAACAGTTTAGAGTGCGCCACCTGTAGGATTATAGATGTACAGCATTTTTTCGCCATCTTAAAAAAAAAACATAAAAAAATAAAAAATAGACAACACAAAAGAATCATGACGTATCACTTGAATATCTGTTTTCCCCATCTCTATTAAACACGTTTAAAATGAAACAAAGGAGTTCACGAGCACTGTGACGTGATTTTTAAAGCACTTGTGCGACGCTCCTCCTGAATAATCGTCCTCGGTTCCATCCGCACTAATGCCGTATGTGTTTCTGAGACTGTTTTTTGTTTTGTGTGTTTTTCAGGATAAGAACAAGCTGATGGATGCCCTGAAACACGCCTCTAACATGCTGGGGGAGCTCAGGACCTCCATGTTGTCTCCTAAAAGCTACTATGAACTCTGTACGTGGGTTTGATTGTCTATCACTAAGTGTCTTGTTTTGAATAATCATCTCGATATTTCCGATTATCTCGCGCTTTCTGTACATTGCCGTTATTTAAAAAAAAATAGCAAAAATTTTTACTGAGTTTCTTTTTCAGTTTCCAATTAATTAATTAATTAATTTTACTTTTTCGAGCTAATATTCTGAACTTCTCTCTGAGAATAGATTAGACATCCTGCTGAATGTTGAAATGTGGCAAATAAATCACGCTTCATTTAATTAGAGAAGATTGATTTAACTGAATATGGATTTAAAAGTGTGATGGTAAATAATGAGGGGTGATGTCTGCTTACAGTTTTTTCTCCAATAGTATTTATCATGTGTTTGTAAGTTGAGACAGAGATGATTCTCAGTCATCCAGGTCAGGGTTATTGTAAAGATGCTGTTTCAGTGTTCACTCGCCTTGCTTTAAATTTCTGAAGACATTTCACCTCTCATAATAGGACAGGTTTAACTAACTGGGTTGTCATCCTGAAACCAAACCAGATCTGAGTGTTTAGCTTCACATGAGTAATCATGTGATATGTTGTGATACAGCACACAGTTTTATAACAGCAGGCTGCAGGTGAAAATTTTCAGGTTCTTAATAAATCAAAAAGGACAGGGAAATTACTTTCAAAAAATGTATTAAAGAAGTTATGCAAGTTATATAAAGAAAACTATCAACTTTTTTTTTTTTTTTTTTTTTTGATTTGACCTTTTTGATGTATGGCTGTAGCTATCGAATATTTTAGTAATCGAGTATTCTACCAAAAATTTAATCGAGTAATCGGATAAAATGCACTTTTGCTTAATTTAACAGCAATGTAAAATATATAAGAGAAACACAGATTAATTGGTTTTCTTTTTTAAAAAATCAACTTTTATTTTTTAAATGCATACAGCATTCCTATCCCCCTCCTATGCGGTTTGACTTGCAGTGAGATGCGGTGCAAAGTTCTGCAAAAAAAAATGAAACGTTTTTAAGGCGGCTTAAACATATTTAATTTTTCGCACAGAAAGATGGAAACTTAATCGCAGCGCCAAAACTTGCGGGGAATCATGAAGAACCGTACTTCCGGCCACCGTGCGAAACCGCGTAGGTGAGAGAGGGGTATTAAAGTTGCCTGAGATTAATTAAGTGCATTACAGCACCATACATTCTAAATTTTAAAGCATTTTCTCGGATGCAAAAAAAAAAAAGTATTTTAAATGACTTTAAGGATTCAAAAAAACTAAGGCACACATTAAAATAAATAATTATACAAAAACTCTAAGTTGTGCAACTAAACTTTCAGAACTAAAATTTACATTACAAGTACATTGGATCACAAGCGTCATGGTTTTGATCAGATTGATGATTTTAATCCGGGATCAGATTATTTTTTGTAAAAAAAAAAAAAATTATTAATTTTTTTTTGTAAGTGCTGTTTATTATTTATAGTACTTAAAGAATATTTAAAGCAAGGAACTTCGGCCTGTGATCTTAAATAAAAAAAAAACATTTAAGATATCGAATAAATATCCAAAACTCACATATGAAATTATAGTAAATTAGATGTGGAAAAAAGTGCACTGTTGTCTGATTTGAAAAAAAGTATTTTGATTCACTGTTGTAAATAATAAACTAACAACACTTGGGCTACTTTTAAATAATCTTGGCCTGAGGGGGAAAAAAAACGTGTTTGTGTTTTCAGTTTGGATTTTGTCAGTGTGATCTGGCAACCCTTTTGGAGCACTGAGCGAGTACAAGAGGGAGATTTCGATCAGTTGAAAACCTAACTTGTATTTGTGTAATAAAAGTGAGTGTTTTCTCAGGAACGAGGCCCAAATAGAAGTTGCAGTAAACCTGTGTTTCATACAAAGTTGTTTAAACTTTGTAGTTACTTGCGTGCCGAACCATGTTGTGCCATCAGTGTAATTCTCAGATTAACCTCAGCTACAGTCTGTTATACTGCAGTCCAGTAATAATTTTTTTCCACCAGTTTGATGTTAATATTCTTTTGTAGATAGTGATTAAAGGATTTACCCCAAAATCAAAATGCGGCCCCTCGGCGTGTTCCCAGTCTGATGTCTGTCGAGTTTGCTTTTTATTCAGAACACTGCTCAGGACTTTTTGTATCCTGATGATAATATTGTGATTAAAGTTCAGTGGTGGTTGTGATGTGAATGTTTAGTGTGTGTGTGTGTGTGTGTGTGTGTGTGTGTGTGTGTGTGTGTGTGTGTGTGTGTGTGTGTGTGTGTGTGATTTAGACATGGAAATA
>JAAGKR010008402.1:0-31494 GCA_011419295.1 Clarias macrocephalus
GTTGGAGGTCTTGGCCCTGGCGCACACTGGGCACGCCTGGACGAACTCCTCGACGTCTTTGGCCATTGAGGGCCACCAGAAGGCGCGCTGGATGTACTGAAGGGTGCGCTGCGTGCCTGGGTGCCCTGACAGTGGCGAGGAATGACCCCACTGGATGACGTCGGCTTTGATGTTCCCGGGTACGTAGAGTCGACCAGGCGGCACACCTGCCGGTTCGGTCTCCGTGGCTTGTGCCTGGCGAATCCTCGTCTCCAGTTCCCAACGGAGCGGGGCGACGATCTTGGAGGGTGGCAGGACAGACGCGGGGTCCGCCCGGGGGACGTCCCCCTCATGTTGTCGAGAGAGGGCGTCGGCCTTGATGTTCTTTGACCCCGGGCGGTAGGATAGGTGGAAATTATAATGCTCGAAGAACAGAGCCCACCGCGCCTGCCTTGGGTTCAGCTACAGCCGGCTGAACAGCCGCCTCGCGGAGGGTTGCGTTCTCCTGCCGTAGCTCCGCCACCTCGCGGCGCAACACCGCGACATCTTGGAGCTCCTTACGGAGAAAAGCAACTTCACCACGAAGCTTATTGATCAGCTCGGCATGCTGGTCAATCACACCGCAGAGGCGGACAAACTCCGCTGGGTCTACTGCTTTGGGCTCAGTCATTCTGTCACGAGCGACCGAGGGGAGAAGACAAAAAACTTAGCAGTTAGCCCGTGTTGCGTGGACGGTAGACCCAAACGCGGAAGTAGCGCGAGCAGGCAGGATAACCACGCGTTTAATCTCAGAACTCTCTTACACGAAGAGCAAGGATTTACACAAATAAACCCGCGTTCTAGCGACACACACTCAATCGAGGAAGCAAACCGAATTGGTGAGTATTCGCATCGGCGAAGGCATGAATTGAACTCAATGACTGAGCGATGTGACGCACCATCTTGTTTCCTTTTATGCGTTCCTGAAAGCGCGACCGTCTTACTTCCCGGTCCTCGTGCCGGTCGCGGAGTGAGTGTGCATGACAATGATGTTGAGTCTTTGTTGAGCCCTTCAAATAATTTTGACTGAACGACCACTTTTTGGTAGTGTAGCCACAGTCCCAAAGTGTCTCTCCATTTGCCTAATTGTAGACTGGGGAATTTTGTGGTGGAAAAATTTTAATCTACATGTACATGCTCAAGGTCAGCTTAATGTGTGTATTTGCAAAAGAAAACAATGTGTGTGTGAGGAACATCTTATCTGTGTGTGTGTGTGTGTGTGTGTTGCTTGTATCTTTGTATCTTGTACCTTTAGGAATGGGAAAAGAACTGGGGTAAGCGTAAGAGAAGGGGAGTACCTGTGTCATATGCTCGCCGTGTGCGTGTGTGTATGACCGACATCTCTTTGCAAAGATTACATTAAAAAGCGTGGCTGTGGTATGAGTCTGCAATGTCTAATTTATTTATTTAAACTCGCTCTGTTGGAAATTTCCACAACAATTCTTTTAAATCACTTTGTACAGTAATCTTTCTATCTTCATGTAAATCAACAATTCATAGATCATAGATTCTCTGAAAGCTTTTTTTTTTTGGCGAGACATGGCCAAGGTTTGAGGTGTTTTTTATCAGTCAAAGTAGCTCTAGCACCCACCTCCAAACTCTTTTTTTCAACATGACTCCAGGTATGCTAACACCTGACTCGAGTTAGCTTTTTTAAGGTCATTAACTCAAGGATTCACATACTTTTTTTCACTAGCATGATGAGGTATTTATGGTTGTTTAAAATAAAGACCATATTTTTGGTGTTATTGTATTAGTCATATTATATTTGTCAATAATTGTGACTTGGATGAAGATCAGATCACAGTTTATGACCAATAAATGCAGAAAAACCATGAAATTCTAAAATATCCATGTAATTGTCCCAGCCACTGAATTTATAGCAGTAAAAAAGGACAGTTTTATATATTTGTAGTAAGGATAATAATGATTGTGCACCATTAGGAATAAATACTTTGTTCTTGTACAGAATTCCATCCTGCTTGTCATCAAAAACTCAAGTCCAGATTAAGGGAAACTTGTCAAAAATTCAAGGAGGGAATCTCTGATCATGGAACTGCAACACTTCTGAATGAGATCTACACAGAGCTCTACATTACAGAGGGAGGAAGTGGAGACGTCAATAATGAACATGAGGTGAGACAGATAGAGACAGCGTCCAGGAGACCAGCAACTCAGGAGACACTCATCAAATGTAATGAGCTCTTTAAAGAAAAGGGCATCAGAACTGTCCTGACTAAAGGAGTAGCGGGAATTGGAAAAACTGTCTCTGTGCAGAAGTTTATTCTGGACTGGGCTGAAGGAAAAGCAAATCAGGACATCATGTTAATGTTTCCACTTCCCTTTAGAGAGCTGAATCTGATGAAGGAGAAAAAGTTCAGTCTGATGGAGTTTCTTCATTACCTTTTCCCAGAAACGAAGGAATTAAAACTTAGACATTATCATCAGTACAGAATGTTGTTCATCTTTGATGGTCTGGATGAGTGTCAACTTCCTCTAAATTTCCAGAACAATGAGAGAGTGTGTGATGTAACAAAGTCAGCCTCAGTGGATGTGCTGCTGACAAACCTAATAAAAGGGAACCTGCTTCACTCAGCTCTCCTCTGGATCACCACTCGACCAGGAGCAGCCAATCAGATCCCTTCTGAATGTGTAGATCATATAACAGAGGTACGAGGGTTCAGTGATCCTCAGAAAGAGGAGTACTTCAGGAAGAGGATCAGTGATCAGAGCCTGGCCAATAAAATCATCTCACACATGAAGTCTTCAAGAAGCCTCTACATCATGTGCCACATCCCAGTCTTCTGCTGGATCTCATCCACTGTTCTAGAGAGAATGTTGAGTGAGGAAGAGAGTGGAGAGATCCCCAAGAGTCTGACTCAAATGTTCACACACTTCCTGATCTTTCAGATCAAACACAAGAACCAAAAGTACCATCTGAAATGTGACCCTGATCCTCAGCAGACCAGAGAGAGTATCCTGGCACTGGGAAAACTGGCTTTCCAACAGCTGTTGAAAGGAAACCTGATCTTCTATGAGGAAGACATGAGAGAGTGTGGCATTGATGTCAGAGAAGCGTCAGTGTACTCTGGAGTGTGTACTCAGATCTTCAGAGAGGAGTTTGGGCTTCACCTGGGGAAGGTCTTCAGCTTTGTACATCTGAGTGTTCAGGAGTTTCTGGCTGCTTTATACACATTTCTCTCCTTCACCTTAAACAGTAGAAATGTGTTTAAAGAACAAACTATTGGATTTTTTTTCTTTAAGAAGTCAAAAATGCCTGACATCCTGAAGAGTGCAGTGGACAAGGCCTTACAGAGTGAGAATGGACACCTGGATCTTTTCCTCCGTTTCCTTCTGGGTCTCTCACTAGAGTCTAATCAGACTCTCTTACGAGGTTTAATGCCACAGACAGGAAGCAGCTCTCACAGCAAACAGGAAACAGTCGAGTACATCAAGGAGAAGATCAGAGAAAACCTCTATCCAGAGAAATCCATCAATCTGTTCCACTGTCTGAATGAACTGAATGATCAGTCTCTAGTGCAGGAAGTACAGATTTACCTGAATAAAGGAGCATCCAGTCGTCTCCATGGTGCCAGACTCTCTCCTGCTCAGTGGTCAGCTCTGGCGTTTGTGATACTGAACTCAGAGGAAGAATTTGATGAGTTTAATTTGAGTAAATATGACAAATCTGAGGAATGTCTGCTTAGACTGCTGCCAGTCATCAAAGCCTCCAGAAGAGCTGTGTGAGTATTTTCATTGTGACTCAGTTCAGTTCAGTTCAATTCAATTCAATTTTATTTGTATAGCGCTTTTAACAATTGACGTTGTCGCAAAGCAGCTTTACACAATCAAATGAATTATTTAAGTTTGTATGAAATGTGAATGTGTATGAATCAAAATGATAAGATTGTTATCTTATAGGGATTGATCTGAAGTCATACTGTGTGTTAGGATGCTGAAAGTTCAGTATAACAAGAGATGTTTTTAAGTTAATATAGAGTGGAACCGTTCCTAGTCACCACATGCATCCCAAGCAGACCACACGGGGCATCCATGCGACAAGATCTCCAACCAGAAGTGGGACACCAGAATGAGTCAGACAGGTCCAGAGGGTAGAGGGGGTCTGGATCACTGGCAGCTCAGGAGCGACATGTATAGCTTGTCGAAGAGACAGGGAGAGGGAAAGCGAGAGAAGGAGAGAGAAAGAGGAGAAGAGAGAGAATAGGAGAGAGCAGAAGACTAGAAGAGATGACAGGTCAAATCTATTTACAAAAATGCTGCGCTAAATAAATAGGTTTTAAGTCCAGACTTAAACACTGAGACTGTGTCTGAATCCCGAACATTAATTGAAAGGCTATTCCATAACTTTTGGGCTTTGTAAGAAAAAGCTTACAAAGCTGTAGTTTTCATAATACGCAGTACTGACAAGCAGCCTGCATCCTTTGACCTAAGTAGGCGTGGCGGATCGTAAGATACTACTCAGGTACTGCGGCGCGAGACCATTGAATGCTTTATAAGTCAAAAGTAGTATTTTAAAATCGATGCAAAATTTCACATGGAGCCAATGTAGTGTAAATAAGATAGGGGTGATGTGCTCGTATCTTCTGGTTCTAGTGAGACTCTCGCTGCTGCATTCTGGACTAACTGAAGCTCGTTTATGCACCTAATTGAACAACCAGACAGTAAGGCGTTACAATCTAATCCAACTACAGTTCTAATCCAATTACAGTCTAATCCAACTTAGAGGTGATAAAAGCGTGAACTAGTTTTTTTCTGGATCGTTTAGTGACAATATATTCCTTAACTTGGCAATCTTTCTGAGGTGAAAGAAAGCTATCCTGGTAATATTATCTACATGTGCTTCAAATGAAACGCTGTAATCTATAATCACACCAAGGTCTTTTTAATTAACATCTCTTATGTCCTGCATACATTGCTCAACCTTAGTTGTAGCACAGCCACATAAAAGGCTTTTTATAGGGGCGAATAAACAGCATAAGAGCAGCTGTGCCCCATAAGTGTCCTTTAAGGGTTTGTATTACTCCTCACAATAGGTCGTAGTCCCGAAAGGTACTCTTGCGAGATTTCGCAGACAGGTAGCGAGAGGTTGGCAGTGACGTAGGAGGTCACCTGCGCCGCCTTTAAAGTGCTGCCGCGAATAAGTGAGGAGGAGAGATTAATGTATACAGCGCTGTTTATGAGAGAGAGAGAGATTGTTTGCCGCAGCAAAAGGATGACTTTTCCCTTGTGGATTAATCTTGCTGGACTCATTCATTACCCTCTCGTTCCGTTTTCTCGTGCTTCCGGATTGAACATCTTTTGCCGGTGAGACCGAGCCATCTCTCCCAGCCACCATCACACACACACAAACAATAAACACACTGACTCCGGACATTCATTCATACATACACTCGCATTATTTATGTTTGTATATATTTTGTATATATTGTTTTTTTTGGTGCACCTTGTCTGTTTATTTGTTGGTTTTTCACTTAATACACTTTGGGTTTGTTTTTGAACAGTTGTGTCGCGTCTTTCCTTGTTCCGCTACGCTTGCGCAATACCGGAAGTGAGATTCACAAGCCCGTTTTTAGTGTAACCAGGGTTAAAATAATAGCTGAGCGTTACATATTGGTGGCCCGTACAGCGAATCTATTGCTTTGGGTATTTTCCGGTGTTGTGTGGCTATGCAGAGCAAGATGGACGCTTCAATCGCTAATTATAACAATGACAATAATGCTAATGCTAGTGGTGCCGTGAAGGCCTACTCTGTTGGTACTAGTAATATACAGGAGGATGATGTAGATGTTGCTGTGGATGCTTTTGGGCCATAACCCTACTGAAGAGATAACCTCATTGATTACTTCACTGTATATATCTGATAAGCATGATCATGATGATGATGATGGACCTATTGATAATATGGATATTGTACAAACATTGCAGATTGAACTTAATCATTGTAAGGGGGATGTATTGGCTCTTTCCAAAAAAATGGGCACGTTAGAGCAAGATTTTAGAGAATACGTTAACAGCACAATGAAAAGGGAAACCAGTTTTCGT
This sequence comes from Clarias macrocephalus, assembly GCA_011419295.1. Classification (NCBI taxonomy): domain Eukaryota; kingdom Metazoa; phylum Chordata; class Actinopteri; order Siluriformes; family Clariidae; genus Clarias; species Clarias macrocephalus. The sequence goes on from JAAGKR010008402.1 coordinate 6,082, forward strand.
CAGGAGTTGAATGTAACTCGTTAGCTGGAGCGCTACTGCCAAGAGGCCATAGAAAAACTGGAGAGGCTGTAACTGACTGTTTTTTGAGGCGAAATGGTATATGGGAGAGGCAGATGAAGAAGCTGCGTCTCACTAGCACGCCCACACTACACATGTTTCAGGCCTACACCCCTGCTTCATCACACACTTCTGCTCTACATACATCCAGTACTCCAATCGCTGCAGCTACGGAAAGGGTACATCATAGAAGTCATGTAACCTATGAAGTTCCTCCTGCTGTCTCAGCCCATTCATCTACTCAGTTTACCTCCTCAGCTTCGCCAACTACTTCCTCCTTTTATGCTCGACGGCCAATCCGCCTGTAGTTTCCCTCCTTCCGCAATGCCTCTGAGACAGCAGACGTACTTAACTTCGTCGAGCAGTGTGAAAACTACCTAGAGATCAGGCCACTGCCCAGCGCCGAGCTGATAGGAACCCTCAGCACAGTGCTACGAGGACCTGCTCTCAGCTGATGGAAGGCAGAAAAAGGCAAAGTCAAAGATTGGGAGTCTTTTAAACAGGCATTCCTGGCGGCGTTTTTACCCAACGACTACTTGACCGAAGTGGAGGACAAGTTAAGGTCGTTGGTGCAACAGCCGGGGCAACGTCTGAGGGACTTCACTTATGACTATCGGGCTCTCTGTCTGAAGTGGAAGCCTGATATCTCGGAGCAAGAATTGGTGAGCCGGGTCCTGAACAACATCAACCCCAAAGTAGCTGGCTGTCTCAGAGGCGCAGTGAAACACCGTGGAACAACTGGTGAAGGTGGGGTCGATGGTGGAAAAGGACTGCATGGGAGCTAAAATTTACTGGCAGAAAGTGGGAAGTCAGTGAAGCCTGGAGAAGAACAGGAAGGGAGTTACTGAATGCCCTGCATCGAAACACCTCGCTGGCCTTTCTATCGCTCAGCCCTGTGCAGCCCATTCTCTTCTCCTGGTTCCAATTTCCATGCAAGAGAAGGAGTGCTCTGAAGGAGGTAAATGCAGTGATTGACACGGGGAGCACATAGACTCTCATGCAGGAGAGCCTATGGCGACAGCTGGGTGATCAAGATGCCAGCGGCGAGGCTCGTTCCCCCCAGAAGTTTGTCATGGCAGATAGGAAGATCCACCAGGCGAAAACACAAAGCATCATCCACTACAAATGGCACGACCATTTTTGTCACCTCCAAACCTACGCCATGAGTGACTCTCACCTGGCTTTCCCCATAATAAGAGCCACGGGAGCCATCCTGGAGATTGCTCAAGGAAGTAATGGCTGGAGGATAGCAGGGGGCTTCACTCACCATCCGTTCCTGCCTCTCTGTCAACTTTAACCCTTTGGACCAACCGGCCGGCTACCTTACTCACACACCACCCTCCTCAATGGTATACTACGCCCTGCCACTATAGGCTGTTCTTCCACTAGTCACCTCAGCATGTTCTGCCGAGTTCTAGCCGAGTGTTACATAGTAAGCTGTTTTTTCTCATCTGTTTTTGCTGAGATGTATAACTGTGTGTCATCAGCATAAGAATGAAAACTAATACTATGCTTATGAATTATGTTGCCCAGAGGAAGCATATAAAAGGAAAAAAGCAGTGTCCCTATAACTGAACCCTGTAGAACACCAAACTCCAATTGAGAACATGCAGAATAGTCATTTACAAACTGATAACGATCAGTCAAATAGGAACTGAGCCAGAAGAGGGCAGTTCCCTTAATTCCTACTACAGTTTCTAATCTTTGACCGAGAATAGTATGATCAATGGTGTCAAAAGCAGTACTGAGGGCGAGTAACACGAGTATAGTGACGCAACCCTGATCAGAGGCCAATAAGAAGTAATTTACTACTTTAACAAGTGCTGTCTCTGTTCTGTGATGGGACCTAAATCCTGACTGATAAAGTTTGTTTATACTATTTCTATGTAGATATGAACATAGCTGCTGCGCTACTACCTTTTCCAGAATCTTCAAGATAAAGGGGAGGTTTAATATCGGCCTGTAATTTGACAGCTGACGGGTTGAGGTTGGCTTTCGTAATTAGTGGTTTAATAACTGCTAATTTAAAAGATTTTGGAACCTACCCACTGCTGAGTGAAGAGTTAATTATTTTCAACAGGTGTTCTGTTATCTGCTTGAGAAAATGTGTTGGTATGGGATCTATTTCACAGGTTGATGATTTTGCAAAAATGATGAGTGAAATTTGTTAATTCTCTCCAAGGGGAGTAAAGTATTCTAGGTTCTGATGTCATGTGGTTAGTTTATCATCCATGTAACTTAAATTGTCTGGTTTCAAATCCACAATTTTTTGACACCATTTATGTCCTAATTTCAGAACGGTTTGTTTCAGAGTGCGGGTGTGGTCATTATACCAAGAATCGAGTTTCATATCTCTAGTCATTTTCCTTTTAACTGGAGCTACGTCATCTAAGGTATTGTAATGGTGGCTGTTCGTGGGCGTAAGGAGAGGCATATATGCAGAGGTGACGTGCGGGTGAAAGTCTTTTAATGAACACAAAGGGGAAACAGATGGGAATAAAACTCGAACTTACACAGGACACAAACTAAACATGACAGACTAGGAGATAACATAAGGCTAAGGCTAACAAAGGTCTAGGAGCTAACAAAGGGCTAGGAGAATACACAGAACTTAACAGGGAAACACACAAACCACTTAACTTGCAGAGAAAACCAAAATGAACAGCAAACCAAATTAAACAGATGCAAGACCAAGACTAGTGGAACACAGGAACATATATACTCAAACTAATGAGCAACCTTGGTTCAGGTGAGCTCTCCCATCACCTGACTGAGGTGCATTCTGGGACATGGAGTGTTACACAGAAAAGAACACAAAGAAAACAGAAAATCAATGGAAGTCTCTGGGCGCTTTGGCGCCCTCTAGGGGTAATCCCTGACAGGTATAATGGAATGTCGACTCTAAATATTCAGTCGCCTGATTGAGTTCTGTGGAATCAGACGGCGATTCAATCAGAGTTGATAACTCTGGGAGATTGCAATCGGAGATTATTGATAAAGCTCTGTGTGGTATATGATGTGGTTGTACGTTTAATGCTGAAGAGCGGCGCTGTGCGTACATTATTAATATGACACACTTTAATTGAGGCAAGATAGTGATCTGAGATAACTTCAGACTGTGGAATTGTGGTTATATTTCTTATACTTAATCCGAAGGGTAATATTAAATCTAAAGTGTGACCTGCTTCACAAGTGGGTCCTACTACACACTGATTTACTCCTACTGAGTCTATGGACATAAAAGCTGTTCTCAGAGGGTCTTCTGGATTCTCAAGATAAACATTAAAGTCTCCAGCAATTAAAGCTGTCTACAGAAACAACCAGGTTTGACAGAAAATCTGCAAGTTCACAGAGAAATTCGGCCCTGGGGTTCTGTAAATGATAATTAGTGGCATGAAAACTCCTTTGTGATTCCTCATGCATGTTGTTTTAGTCAAGACCTTCAAAATTATTCTACCATCATCACTCAGTAAAGTTTGGCCCATAATATATTAACTACTAAGAGCTGGAATAACATAAGGGGGCAGGTTATCGGGGACGGGGCTTGTAGGACGACTTTCACACACACACTCACAACACACTAACGGAATCACTGTTGTCTGGCTCACGGATTACATCAATTGTCTGAATAACAGATTAAAAGTATAACTTAATAACTGAGTACTTCAATGGAGGACCTAATGCATTAGATTACTTGTTACACCAAAAATAATCCAAGTACTCTTACGCATTACACATAACACTGCTTTTTATGTTACTATAGAGAACTTCAAATGCATTAAATTTGTGTAAATTACTGCAACGCCTCTTTATATACCTATACCCCCCCCCCCCCTCACTCATATTTACATCAGCCACATTATGAAAGCCCAGTTTGTGCTCTACATAAATAAGGGAAAATGTACTGTTGGTAAAGATTTGAAATTTACACAAATTTAAAAAGAGCGCTGAATCACTGCAGATGTCTAGAAAGGCCTCAGAAGGGTTAAAAAGTTGTCACCATTTGGAACACTTCACCTTAACAGCCACTTTGAGAAATTCCAGTCTGGTTTCTGATAGACCTATAGCATTGCCACTGCACAACTCCATGCTACAAATGACCTGCTTGTAGCTGTTGACTTGGGCTTCCTTTCTCTTTTGATTCTCCTTGAATTTACAGCTACATTTGACACTATTGATCATAACATCTAAGGCACTGGTAGCTTTGTGGTAAAGGAGTTGGACTACTAATCAGATGGTCCCAGATTCAAGCCCTAGCACCACCAAGCTGCCATTGTTGGGCCCTAGGTCATATTTGAAATGAGATTAAATGTAAGATACTCTGGATAAGGGGTTACATTCAATTGTGTGAATGTAATTGCATCCTACTTCAGTGTCTTCACACAGTCTGTGTTTGCTTAGGCCTGGCTCTAATAATATTTTTCTCACAGTAACGAGTACGTATCCTTGGGATGTTTTAAGTCTGTCATATATGGCATCCCTCATGGTTCTATTCTCTGGCCCGTTCTCACTACCATCTACATGCTCCTATTGGGATGTCATAAGACTGTATGAGGGTCTGAGGTCTCTTTTTAATGCTGCACGGATAACTCCTGAATATAAATTAAAACTACTCCCTGTCTCTCCACAGCAACTTAAACACTAGTTTCCTGTCTTGAGGCTATACAGACCTTAATGAGGAAAAAGAATTGGCATAATAGAAACTAAATAAATAAATAAAACTAGTATATGTTTTAAGTACCGTTTAGATAAAGAAATTGAGAACAAAACAAATTAACATGATTAGATACAATATAAATGCAATGTTTTTTAAATAACTAATTAATTTATCAGCTGGCTTGGTTTTGTTTACATAAACATCAGTCCATCGGAATATTTTTTCTCCATGTAGCATTTCTTTCTCTACAAGTAGGTTTGACAGTATGATATGGATTTTGATATTTACAGTTCAACCATTTTCCTTTGTACCTGTATTGACAGTCACATGGATCTGATATATTTCTCTCCCAGGCTGTGTGAGTGTAACCTGACAGAGGAAAGCTGTAGATTTCTGTCCTCAGTTCTCAGCTCAAACTCCTCCAGTCTGAGAGACCTGGACCTGAGTCACAATAACCTGCAGGACTCAGGAGTGAAGCTGCTCTCTGCTGGACTGGAGAATCCACACTGTACACTGGAGATACTGAGGTACACACACACACACACACACACACACACACACACACACACACACACACACACACACACACACACACAAATTAATTAATTAAATAGATCTCTGTAAACTATAATTTCTTTAAAGCAAAACAAAAACAAAGGGGCTGTGAGATTTGTTCTCTTTTCTCTCTGCAGGCTGGACCGATGCAGTATTACAGGTGAAGGTTTTGCTGCTCTGGTTTCAGCTCTGAGGTCGAACCCCTCATCACACCTGAGAGAACTGAACCTGAACTACAGTAATCCAGGAGACTCAGGAGTGAAGCTGCTCTCTGATCTACTGAAGGATCCACACTGTACACTGGAGACACTACAGTGAGTTACTCGGTTACTGATTTGGTGAAATAAAGTTGATAGTTTTGAGGTAAAGTAATTCTGTTGTACCTGCATGTTGTATAGAAACTGATTTGCATAAATATTCCACCACTTTTCTCTGTGTTTATATGACGTTCTTCTTTTATCTGAAGAATTGTTTCAGAATGAATTAACAAATATAATGTGCCTAAAATAATAGTCACAAAAAAAGCTAAACCATTAACATTCTAAATGGTAGTGAAAAAGTAGTGAACCCTTGCAACTGGTTGACCCCGACCCCCTGGCAGCAATAACCTCGACCAGGTGCTTCCTGTAGATGTGTATCAGACCTGCACATCATTTAAGAGTCTTTGAACGTCTCATGTGTGTGATTCTCTTCAAGTCATTCCATAGCATCTCTATTGGGTTGAGGTCTGAGGTCTGACTCGGCTACTTCAAACAGCTGATTTTGTTTTTCTGAAGCCATTCTGTTGTCTACTTGCTCTGGTGTTTTGGGTCATTGTCCTGTTGCATCACCCAAGTTCTACAGAGTTTCAGCTGACTTAAAGACAGTGTCACATCATTCAGAATAATTTTTTATACGCTTGAGAATTCATCTTCCTCTCAATGACTGCAAGCTGGCCATCCCCCGATGCAGCACCGCCCGCCCCAAATCATGATGTTTCCTCCATTATATTTTACATACCAGTGATGGCTTCCAATCAACAACTCGGTTGTTTCTTTACCTCATTGATGAGTTATTCATTGTGCTCTTCAGGTCATTTTGACTAGGCACCACCTTTTGGTAGAGTAGCCACAGTCCCAAAGTGTCTCCATTTGCCTAACTGTAGAATGAGTCTTTGAAATTATTTTGAAATTAACAATTTTTTATCATGGATCCTCTGGGGCGGAGCAAATCAGTCAAAGTAGCTTTAGTCCACACCTCCAAACTCATTTCTCAACAAGACTCGAGGTATGCGAACACCTGATTCCAATTAGCTTTTTTAAGTTCATTAACTTTTTTGAGGTCATTCATTCACATTCTTTTTCCACTAGCAATATGAGGTTCTATGGCACATTATATTTGTCAATAATCTTGACTTTGACTAGGCTTAGGTTACATTTTTCTGACCAATTAACGCAGAAAACATTGTCAGCCAGGTTCGATTCCCATCTCTGTGTGCATGCAGTTCGCATGTTCTTCCTGTGCTTGGTGCCTTTCCTTCAGGTACTCTGGTGTTCTCCCACAGTCCAAAGACATGCAGATTAGCCTAATTGGTGTTCCCAAATTACTCCTAGTGTGTGAGTGTGTGTATGTGTGTGTCCTATGATGGATTGGCACCCTGTCTCATGCCCTAAGTCTCCTGGCAGAAGCTGCAGGCTCCCTGTGACCCTGAATACAGGATAAAGTGGTATAGATGATGAGTGAGTAATAAATGACAATATAAAAGTTTTGTTTTGTTATTCACAATCACATGGATCTGATCTAATTCTCTCCAAGGCTGTATGGTTGCACGCTGACAGAGGAAAGCTGTAGATTTCTGTCCTCAGTTCTCAGCTCAAACTCCTCCAGTCTGAGAGACCTGAACCTGAGTTACAATAACCTGCAGGACTCAGGAGTGAAGCTGCTCTCTGCTGGACTGGAGAATCCACACTGTACACTGGAGACACTGAGGTGAGAAATCTCACCCAACACACAAAAACATGCTACACTGTTCTTTTTTTTCTCACTTTTTATTTTTGTTATTAATGTTATTTTGTTTTATGTTTAAACTGGGCTGTTCATCTGAGTTGTTCTTCTTTCTCTCTGTAGGCTGGACAGATGCAGTATTACAGGTGAAGGTTTTGCTGCTCTGGTTTCAGCTCTGAGGTCGAACCCCTCATCACACCTGAGAGAACTGAACCTGAACTACAGTAATCCAGGAGACTCAGGAGTGAAGCTGCTCTCTGATCTACTGAAGGATCCACACTGTAGACTGGAGACACTACAGTGAGTTACTGAGATTCTCTCATTCAGACAATCCTCAAACTCGTGATAAAAAATTCTCAAATAATTTACTGAAATAAAAGTACAAATAAACCTGCAAAATGTACTTTAGTAAATGTTAAAGTACTCCACTGATGTTTTTACTAAGATATAATGAGGATATTATGAAGTGGTTGCTTGTAAGAATATTTATAGTATAAAAGTAGTTGTGGCAAATTGCATTAGGTGTAAATACTGTATGCATAATGCATCTCTTGTTTTGCATAATTTACTTACAAAAGTCGTTTCAAGCCTTTATTTCGATGACGACGGCATGCAGCTCATGAAAGTTAAAAATCTGATCTCGAAATATTAGAATATTCAACTTTGAGTTTGAGTAAATCATTTAAATACCACATGTCACTCAAGCAGGTTTAGTTTTAGGGAAGACTGCTGACTAGACGGTTGTCCACAAGATGATCATTAACAACCTTCACAAGGAGAATAAGCCACAGAAGGTCTTGGCTAAAACCACTGACCCTTCACAAAGTGCTGTTACAATTAAAATAATTAAAACAGCACAGAATAAGCTATTAAAGCATATTCATGGAAAGTTGACTAGGTATCAGTGTGGTAAGTAAAGGTGCACAAGCAACAGGGATGACCACAGTGTCTACACAACGTATTTAGCAAGTGGGCTTTAACTATTTGCATTTCTACACTGAAAAAAAAAAAGTATTTTGGAGCAACGTATAAAAAATGCTGCAACTTGTTACAGCTATTGTTTTTTACTTTGTCTCAAAATCAAATGTTATAATTTTATTTAAGGTTTAATGTTGATTAAATATATTTATATTTAATAACTTAAAGTTTCCCCAAAGCAAAAGAAAATAAATAAATAATTAATCATCCAAAAAAAAAAAATTACAATGCCTTAGGCCAGTAAAACTTATTAAAACTTAACAACTTGATTTTAACTTTAAAAATATTTAAAATTTTGACTATACAAGAGAGCTTGTGGCAGGGTAGAAAAGATCACAGACACAGAATTGTGGGAGAAAAAAAACTTGTCTTTTGTTTTTCAAAAAAAGTGAAGTATGGAATGCATGATGGAGTGAGTAGCGTCTGGGTTCTGCAGCATGAACCTTGTGTCCTTGCAGAAGAAGGAGTGGGTTTGGGATGGATGGATGGATAGTAATTGTGCAAGGAGCAACATGAAAATGACAATGAAATTAAGTATAAGTAAGAATAGTTAGACTTAACTACCTAAGAATAACTGAGCAGACCCTGAAGCTAAAAGATGAGAGAGTTATGCGTGTACAGAAACACTGTGATGTATAAAGCAGACAAGCCTTAGTCTAGATCTCCCATGCTCTCGTCGTAAGGTGTTGAAGAGCCGAATGTCTCTAGGGTCAAAGAATTTCCTAAGTCTGTCAGATGAGCAGCTTTCTGACAAAAGTCTTCCACTAAACACACACTTCTGTTTGCAGAAAACTATGTGTAGCGGGTGGTTGGGGTTGGCTTTGATAGACAGCATTTTATTTAATGTCCTTCTCTCCAATATTTCCTCGAGAGAGTCCAGTTCCAAACCAACACTGACTGCCAGGTCGGTTACCTGAGGTGGAGATCCCTGCAGCTCAGACCGTTCAAGATCCTCAAAAAGATAAACCCTGCTGCGTACAGACTTGTATTGCTCTCAGTCTATGAAAATCAATCCTATGTTCTATAGCTCACGACTAAAGCCGGTCCTGTGCAGTACTTTAACCCCACCCATACCTGCCCATCCACTTCTGCACATTGTGGATGAAGCCATACTCTTCACGGTGAGATGCATCAACACATGGCATCACCAGGGAGGCAACCAATATGTAGTGGACTGGAAGGGGTATGGCCTCTCACGGGTCCCAGTCTGCCACATTTTGAACCCTGAGCTGATTCGATAGTTTTATAGGGACCCTGCAGCAGGCTTTGCTATGGTTGGTTTGACTGGGGCTGGGGACACCCACACTACCAGCTGATGTCCACAAGCTGTTTAACGCTTTGCACCCTTTGCATTTAACTTTACCCAGTGTGCCTTCAAATGATCCCGATCCAAACGCAATTGTGGAAAGATATTGCTTGTCACATTAGTCAGAATGCTTTTTAGTGAAATACAACCACAATTTAAAAACTTTAGCTTTAGGCATTTTAATTTAATATTAAATTTGACGTGAGGCACCGAAATCTGCATTCTGATTCGGTTCTAGTACATACTGGTCATATAGGTACCGGTGCCATTTTGGCACCCGTTTTCGGTATCCAACCCTCCTGTTACCTGGTATCTATGGAGACCAGTCAGTTGCTAGAGAACACTGCCATAGGGGCAATCAGGTGAAACCTGCAGCATCTGGACGCGTATCAACTTAAGATTCACAAATGGTTCACTTGGCATGCACACTTTTGTTACACACCAGGTATGAGGGCTATTTCATTTTGGTAAAGGAAAGAAAAATTTAAAGAATAGAAATGAGAAGATGTGTTAAAAGGTAAAAGGTGTGGTGACAATAAAAAGCAGACGTGTTGGGGAGAAAAGAGAAAAGCTTGCATTATTAATAAAATAAAACTATTAAAAAGAACAAACGTATGTTAAAAAATACAAATAAAAATGTGAAAACAGTTTATATTTAAGGTTTATTTCATGTTTGATCAAAATAATTTATTTGAGTTAATTTTTGTTCTTTTAGTTCCGGCAGTACAGCAGAAGGCTTCAGTATGCACAAGCATTCATGCATCCAGCATACTTCTTTATCTCGTCCCTTAAACCAGCATTGTTCTCTCCCTCATACTTCACTCTGTGCTGTTAAACCTGGCACTGACTGACTGTACATAACAATTTTGATGTAAGAAAGACTTGAAAAAATATGGACTATCCTTTAGGTTGAGTCATGTTAACTGCACTTCTCTCTTGTTAGGTAGATACTTTTCACTACTCATCCAAGTAGCTTCTTCAGTCAAGGGAAGTTGGTTTGTTCCTCATGTTTAAATCATCTAAGGAACAAAAGATCCTTTCCTATTTAAACCATAGTTTCAGTTTCAGACATGAAACAGTTTCCAGATAAGCTCATCTGGATGACTGAGAATCTTCACAGACTGAACCCTTTAAGAGGAGTCTACAGAATGTGAAGCCAATCATTAAAAAAAAAAAAGAAATATATATAAAGACAGATACATTTGGAAGAATTCTCCTTTGTTGTTTCTCAAACTGAAATGTTAAAATTGCAATGCATTTTATTATTATTATATATATATTTTTAACGTGGACACTTGAGAATTGAGAATGTATTTGATTTTTTATGAACAATTTAACTGTTTACGTTGTGTATTTACAATCACATGGATTCGATCTAATTCTCTCCTAGGCTGCGCTGGTGTAACCTGACAGAGGAAAGCTGTAGATTTCTGTCCTCAGTTCTCAGCTTCAACTCTTCCAGTCTGAGAGACCTGGACCTGAGTCACAATAACCAGCAGGACTCAGGAGTGAAGCTGCTCTCTGTTGGACTGGAGAATCCACACTGTACACTGGAGACACTGAGGTACACACACACACACACACACACACACACACACACACACACACACACACACACACACACATACATATTTTTAATAATATGCTGCTATTTGTCTTCCTTTGTTAAAAGTCGCAGATTCTTCAACTTTTTAACAAGTTAACATCAGTCCCAGAGTCTCCAAAACGTGTTAATGTTCCAGCTGAAACTCTGCATTCTGGTTCTCTTTCACTCCTGTTCCACGAAAGATAGCATATCCCTTGGTTTTTCAGTGTCTCATCTGTCTCCTTAGCTTTGTTGTGTGACAAAAGTGAGAGTGAAATGCAACAATTTATTTATTTTGATAACGTTAGTGCAAACAGGCAACAACGTTATAAAAATTAGCTTATAAAAAAATCGGGTTATGAGTGAAAATGTGCTTTTATTTTAAACTTGTGCCATGTCACCCATCACATGACAGAAAGAGTGATACCAAAACTGCATAAAAAAAAAATACAGTGGAACATCGGATTGCAAGTAACCCGTTTTGCAAGCGTTCTGCAAGACTAGAAAAAATTGTTAATAAATTCTGTCTTGATAAACAAGCGAGTCTTGATATAATCCTTGTTAATCCTTACCATTACCATCACTACTGCCATCTAGTGGATAGGTGAACAATAAGCCCTATTTATGGCAAGCATTTGCATGTTCAAAAAGAGCAGAGAACAAGCAGCTAAACGTGGGAAGCAGAGAGCACGTGTGTCGTTAGTTTTGGTTATACAGTAACTAGCTCATGCCTTTCTGTTGTTGTCAATAAAGGCATGAGTTACAGAACTGTCGGCTCTGCGTTTCTACACTTTTCATAGGTAAAGTGCAGGTTAATTTGTTTTATTTTTACGTTATATTTTGTATTAATTATTTTTACATTGATATTTTTGGGTTCTGGAACGAATCATTTCTATTATTTCTTATGGGAAAATATTAAATGTTCTCGATATACAAGCACACTTCTGGAACAGATTATGCTCACAATTCAAGGTTCCATTGTAGGTAGAAATGCAGGCTGTTGTGACATATGGGTGTCTTGCTTTATATACATGTAGACCTTTAAAATTATATGACTAGAATTCTCTTTCTTTAAATGAGAAATATTTCTCTCAATGTCATAACTGTTGTTTATAGGTTGTCACGGTACTGAAGGATCTCGAAAAGTGTCACAAAGTGAGAGGAGGTGCTCTCCTGCTAGTAAAATTGGTTGTTTACTGTTAATTATAATTAGCAGATAGGAGAAACCATATGACTATGCCAGTAAACACATTATTATTATTATTATTATTATTATTATTATTATTATTATTATTAAATCTATTATACAATCGAACAAGGAAATTATTCTTTTGTGGTTGTGGCTAGAAAACGTGTATTTTAACCAGACCCCCACTCACTGCATCTGGTGTAAATCTATTTCTCCTGTGTACTTGTTTTATTTAATTACACTAAATACTTAAAATAAGTTTTAGACAGTTGTTGTGATACATGTAACATTTATTTCTGATCTTTCTGTTTTATTTACAGGGCATAAATCTACACAGCAATGCAGGCTTATTTATCTAATTTTAGATGTCAAGATGTCAGATGAAGTAATCAGCTGCAGTCTTCACTCTATATGAATGTAAACTGAAGAAGCCAGGAGATTAGGTCACGTCTCTACCCAAGACCCAACCTGCTTGTAACACAAGTTTCTGGAACAGGTTATCAATTACAGAAGAAAGACTTTTTTCTCAGAAAAGAGCTCCAAACGGCAGCCTGCAAAATGTTTGAAATATTACTGTTATTGTGTCACAAAGTGTAGTTTTAAGGGTTGTTTAGGTGACAATGCATGTGTGTACAGCTCAAAACCTCTTATTAAAGATGGCGTCTATTTAAAAACATTGCCCCAGCGATTTTGGAGATTTGAGCCTCAGGAAATCCTCAGGCGCTCTGCGATGTACGCGGCTAACGCAGCCTCACCTCGGAAAGAACTTGTGGCAGTTCAAAGTGGCAGCTGGCAGACCTAAAAAAAAAGATGCAGGATTTGTTTACATACCTCGCTCTCTTTGTTAATTTGTTAATTTAATTTAAATGAGGTTTCGGCTTGGGATGTTCAACCTGCATCGTGATCCTCCTCTGGGCTGAGGAATTTTGTTGTACTAAATAGTATTCCTGCAGTATATAATCAGGGCCTCTTATTCCTATGTATCCTGGGTTGCTGTTGTTTTAGGGTTACTGTGTCTGCTTCACGATGTCAGACAACATTCAAATGCAAATAATTTTCCCTCCCCAGGTGTGAATCAGCTGTTCTCCCCTATACATTCAGAGAAACTGAAACACCCCCCTCCCCACTTTAAGACCCTCTTGGATTTGAGGCTTTTCTGAAGACCTGCAGTGCTTCAGGCCTCTTTTTAAATTTGTGTAAATCTTCTGCATTCTGGATCATAAAATTTACATTGTTACCGTTTTTAATCCCTGGAATGAAAGAAATGGAGATTTCTCGTGGACTTGCCTGTCTCTGAATATGCTGTTTTCACGGGGGCGGGGCTAAGAAACATGCATCTCATTTTATTCAGCCACATGTTCGGTTTAGGTTTAGTATTCAGTGCGCACACTTTGTTCGGTTTGTATATCTGTTATGTTACAGCTATATTATAAAGACCTTTTATTTGGGGTAAAGTGACTGATGTAGCCAACTTTTTTCAGCAGAGCCTCTGTTTCACTGAATAATCCACGACTTTTCATGAATATTCAAGACCTTTTGACATCTCTCACACACACACACACACACACACACACACACACACACACACACACTTAGACCAACACAAGCAGACCAAACGTCGTCAGCAGGTCACTCCACCTAAACAGCGCAGCAATGAGCCTTTACTCACATCTGAACAGAGTCCTGACGATGTTTGAATTTTATGGTCATTTACTTTCATTTATTTCAGATAAAAAATCTACTACGAATTTAAAGAACACAAAGTATAATATGACACAAACCCTACATGCTCTGGAAAATTTTTATTGGCCTACAATTGTGTTCAAGTGTGAGGTACCAAATACCCAGAAGGCCTTTCTGTTTTCTTTTGCCACTCATTGCAAAAGAAAAGGCGCCTGAACGGCAAATAGGGGAAGTGAGGAACATGCAGGCAGAAGGCAGGTATAGAGAACAAAGCAATCAGTAAAGTAATGATACTAACAAACATAACTAGCAGAACAATATACTAATATTTACTCCTTTTATTTTATAGCTGTATACTCGATAATCAAGCAAAAAGTGTGACCCAAGAACGACCCGTACACACAGAGTGCAAGAAATTGAGGAACTTTAATGAAGTGGAAAAATACAGAAAATGCAGGCAGAGATCCAAAAAAAATAAAAATAAAAAATTTCGGTTCTGCTTCTATTGGGACATTGCGTAAAGAGCTACACTTCCACTTTTAAGAGCAGATAAAGTAAAAAAACACAACATACATCATATTCATCATATTGGAAAAGACAAAGGAACATCTAATGAATCACTAATCCTCAGCAATTCCCTCCTCAGAGGAACAAGTGGTCTGATAAGACGATGATTGTGGCGATTTGGGTAAGGCAGGGTGTAACTACACCTGCTCCCAGGAGGATCCTCAGGCGAGATGAGCGAGAAGAGCGCTGCCTGCGAGCTAAAATCAAACAGAGAGAATCTTAATGAACATGGGCTCAGAAAAATCTGAAAACTTCAAAAAATTACTTTTGAATAACTGTTGAATTCTTTTTTTTTTTCGTTTGTTTGTCCAAACACCACAGGTAGGGGAGTGAGTCAAAAAGGAGTCAGATACCTGTTCAGGTGCGACGTTGTGGCCCAGTTCAGTGACATACTGTAATGACATACTGTAGACATTATCTGTCAAGCTCACCCGGTCGTCATGGAGGGGCTACAAGAGGCACTTCAATGAGACCATCCTCATGACCATGTGCGGTCTGCACTCAAATACTGTTATAGGGATGTGCGTATGTACTGTACATGTTCGTATACAGGCTTCTCCATTAATTCATTTTCATACAAAACATTTTATAAGCTCAATATTAATGTGGAAAGAGAAGAATTGTGCTCTGCGTAAACTGTCCTTCAATTTACTCATGCTGAGTAATATTTTTCTTACCACCTGTCTGGTGTGGGAATTTAGCCGCCATCCTGGAGTTGGACGAGCACCTGCAGAAAGAGTTTATTATATTTGAAGCTGCCCTGCAGGAAACCAGAGACATTCCCTTAAAAAATCCAGTGGCTAATTACTTCCTTGAGCTGTGAGCCTCCCAAAACTGTAGGAAAAGAAACATAACACTCAGAAGGAAGCACCATCAGATATTCACCTGTATTTCTCTCTCCCACCCTTCCATGTCCAGCGGTCTTTGTGCTTTTTTTTTTTTTTTTTAAAGACTTCTACTTTTTTGTCTTTCGGTTTCTTCTCTCTTTTTAGCCATGCGCGCGCGCGTACACACACACACACACACACACACAGTCACAAACTGAGGGTAGTCCGGGCTGTTGTTAACGCCAAGGGCTCAAATAAGGCGGGCATAGGCGCAGAGGGTTGTTTTAATCAAAAAGAGTCTTTAATAATAAAAAAAATAAGACAAGACATGAACAGAAAACAAATCAAACACAGAAACTAATCAAACGTAAAACACAGTCTCTTTCAAACAAAACACATCGGCTCTTTTAAACTAAACAGACAGGGATCACACAAAACACACAGGCTCTTCAACACATGACCCACTCGCGCCCCTATGAGCGACACGCACACTCTCCAAGAGCGTACACGGGCTTAGAGCAGGCACGGGCTGCGACACACACACGCAGGCTGAGACACACACGGGCTTAGAACACACAGACTTAGAACACGCACACTAATCTCAAACCATATAGAGCCTTCTAAACATAAAACCAAACTAAACCACAAAACAAAAAGCCAAACAACGTAATGTCCTCTTAACATAATTAATGCTCGACTCAGTTTCCCAGAACAACCAGCTATTCATAACTACTCTAATGAGCTTCCTCGGTTCAGGTGAGCTCAGTCATCACCTGACCGAGGTGCCTTCTGGGAAACTGAGTCTACAAACAGAACTACAGAAACTAACAAATACACTTGTCCACAGTGCCCTCTAGGGGCAGTCCCTTACAACACACACACACACACACACGCACGCACACACACACACAGTTAACACACTGAACTTCTGTTTCCTAAACACATACACAGAAGACTGGCTTTGTACTGTAGTTCTTCTTGCTGCTGTAAAGTCACTTGCTCTCATACATACATGCACTGTAGCTGTACACAGTTCTAACCAATGTGAATAGCACCATGGTCAGTTGAAAGCAGCAGGGAAATGGAATGGAGGTAAAGACTGATATGCTGGTTTGCACACTCACAAGGACTTCATTTATGTTGAAGGAAAGCTCTCATATATCTGCATTACTTTCTTTTCTATTACATTATTTTGGACTCATTTCATGTTCCATACCCTTCATTTTAAAATGTTGGTGATCAAAAGTGACACTACTGCCTGCTGTTCTAGTTTATACATGATTTTGTTCCCCCCACACTCGAGCACCAGCCTTACAAATATTGACTTGTGTGAAGGAACAAGAAAGTGTAAAAGTGTAAGAGACCGGACATAGCCTATATGAACTAATGTTTGTGGAAACCAGATTATCACCAGATTATCACATTCATATGCAGCTCTTCCCCAAACTCATTCACTCACCATCTATAACACTTTATCCTGTATACAGGGTCGCGGGGGGCCTGGAGCCTATCAGAGGGGACTTACTGTAGGGTATGAGGTGGTGTACACTTTGGACAGGATGCCAATCCATCGCAGGCCACACACTCAAACACTACAGGCAATTTGAGAGTGGCAATTGGCATTAACTGGAGGGAGAGGGAATCATGTGGAGGGAAACCAGAGCACCGGGAGGAAACCCACCAATCACGGGGAGAACATGGTGGACTGGGGGAGGAAACTGGTGCAGATTAGGCTAATTAGAGTTCCAAAATGGCCCATAGTGTGTGAATGAGTGTGTGTGTGTGTGTGTGTGTGTGTGTGTGTGTGTGTGTGTGTGTGTGTGTGTGTGTGTGTGTGCATCCACAGTAAGAAGGAAGTCCATATGGAGTGGAAGAACTTGAGTGGTCTGCATAGAGAACCCTGATCTTTCAGATCAGCTTGATTGATGAACTGCTGAATGGAGACAAATATCCACAACCACTCTTCACAGAAGGTTGGAGGCATTTAGGACACAAGAGGTGGACAAACTCCAGACTTACCATATTATCCAGCCGTTATTTCAGCCAGCCGTCAGCTACATTATGTCACTTCCTTTCTTGCCGGAAGTAGCCGAAAAAGGCTAATGAGCTAGTGATGGTGAGGTGAAGCCTATTGTGAGGTGACTATTGTATTTTCTTATAGCCTCGGCCACCTTTATGTAAAGCAAGAATTCGTTTTTTTCAGGTCTTCTGAGAGTTGTTTCCCATGAGGTGCCATGTTGAACATTCAGTGGCCAGGTTGAGAGAGTGGAAGAGCTTTTATACCAAATTTAATTCACCTGCTATCTGGTGACACCTGAGACAGTGTAACACTAATGAATCACATGACAAAGGGGAAGGAAAATGACTAATTTTAAGTAAAAACTACATTTTCACTTAGGGGTGTACTCACTTTTGTTGCCAGGGGTCCAGCTATTATTGGCTGTATTTTTAGTTATTTTGAGGGGACAATAAATTTACACCGCTGTACAAACTTTACACTGACGACTTTTCACTGTGTCAAAGAGTCATTTATGCAGCGTTGTCCTGTGAAAAGACAGAACTAAATATCTGCAGAGATGTGAGGGGTGTACTTACTTTTGTGACATACTGTACTGTATATATAGTTTGTTTGTAGTACTGACTGTAGTTGTACAAACCTTGCTATACATTTTTAAAAATTATTTTATGACTTCATTATTGTGTAACTACTATAGACTTCACATTCATTAGTATTCCCACAAACAACAACAACAACAACAACAACAACAACAACAACAACAACAACAACAACAACCTGACGATACTGAATGACCAGGTTTTTCTATCAGTGGATTTTTGCTTCCCTTTTTACCAGCAACAGACTTTATGCAGTGCTGTGACTCTCCCATCATCAGTACAAGATCTTGCAGAGAAATTAATGTGAACGTGGACGTACTGAGTGTGTGTGTGTGTATATATAGTATATAAACGGTGCACTCAGAAAGTTTTACCGCAACGGCAACATAGAGTAGTAGAACGTTGATGCCCTCTTTTTTCCCCTTTAGCGGAGTAAATAAATGTACAAATTTCTCATATGTGCAGCCCAGAAAATCCACATGCTAAATAACGAGGAACCATTTCACTCCGGAGTTTGGATTAAACAAATATTTCCCCTTCACCTCCTCTACCTGGCCCCTGCAGAGAGACTTTTTGGACGCACTATAAGAGACAATAACTTATTTAACACACTATACATAATGTACGCTAATAATAAATGGTAGTAAGTAGAATTAGGAATTAGGAATGGTAACATAATATTATAACAGGCTGCAGGTGGTGAAGGAGATTCTTGCCAAGGTTAGATGGGCTTCAATATTCATTTTGAGAATCCAGAAGACCCTCTGAGAACAGCATTCTTGTCCATACTGGACTCAGTAGGAGTAAATCAATGTGTAGTAGGACCCACTCATAAAGCAGGTCACACTTTAGATTTAATATTATCCTTCGGATTAAGTATAGGAAATATAACCACAATTCCACAGTCTGAAGTTATCTCAGATCACTATCTTGTCTCGATTAAAGCGTGTCATAGTAATAATGTACACACAGCACCGCGCTACCGCCTTAAACGTACATTTACATCAAATACCGCACAGAGCTTCATCAATAATCTTCCAGAGTATCAACTTTGATTGGATCTCCATCTGACTTCACAGAACTCGAACAGGCGACTGATGACGACATTCTGTTAACACTCGTGACACCTGGACTCTACTGGTGTGTAACTTCTCCTCAGCGGTTCCTTTTCTTAGCACCTGATAAATATGCACTTAGTCAATGACTTCAAACAGGAAGAAGTTCGACAAAATAGTTATACACTCATGTGAGAATCGAGCAAAGATATATAGACAGTGGAGACGGGAGAAAACCGTCGCGTTCTCATAGGAGGACGGATCTCAGGAGCTCAATAATAATTAGAACAATCGTTAATTCAGGAATCTGATGGAAACACCTACGTTATTCTTAAAATCTATTACAGGATGGAAAGAGTGAGATATTTTTCTCATTGAATTGAGTGGAATAGTGTGTGTGTGTGTGTGTGTGTGTGTGTGTGTGTGTGTGTGTGTGTGTGTGTGTGTTAACCATGTTTACACACTTTTCTGTACAGTAACAGAATGATTACAATAAAAAGTCAAGAACCAGAAACAGCCAGTAAATCATGTTTTATTGCTTGAAGCTGTGGATTAGTCTAAAAGTTTAAACTCCTGCTATAGAGGAGAGAAACTGAAACTCTGATCAGGAGCTCGAGTGTAATTTATCCGTGCAGCCATACGGAGGATTTCTGTAGAGGTCAGAGGTCAGACATCAGGGTCTGCTTTTTAGACGCATTCATCTGAAAAACAAAACCACATTAAGGTCATCAGAAGTTGGGCTCTACTGAGTACAATAAAAGATGTGGATCGTGTCCTGAACGCAGGATTAGTGTGTGAATTGTACCAAGTGCACTACAGTGTCGTACCCTTGTAAGGGAAGAAGATGGTTTTCTCAGGGGCAAATCGCTGCTTGAGAGCAATCTGACTGAACTTATTCTTAACTTCCAGACTGACCACAGGGTTACGGGCTGTCTCACACACACACACACACACACACACACACACACACACACACACACACACACACACACACACAGTTTTATTTTAAATAAATATTACAAACTCTATTAAAAGACAGTAAGTTATCATATCAGTGCAGTGTCACCACCTGGAAGTATTTATGGTGTTTATAAACAATAGCTTATGATATTTGAAGAGTCAGTATGAATATAATGTGAATAAAATAAAGCCATAATATGCATCTAAAGAGCTGATGACTGACTGTAGAGCTCAAGGTTGAAGGTGACGTTTTGATTCATGGTCCTTTTTTTCTGGACGATAATATAATCATCATACTGAACATCCACAACACTGACTTCAGTCAAAGGTTGGTAGTCTGAAATAGAAAAACATTAGAGTGAGATATTACATAATTCATAACTCTGTGTCCGATTACAGTCATAGACGTGTGTGTAAAGTCACATCTGTGGTGTGTTTCAGACTCACACATGCTGTTGAAATAAAATTTCCCCACGGTTCTGGTTTTCACCAGAGTATTATATACCCTGATGCAGCCAAGTTCTGTAGTGCCATCAGTTCTACACACACACACACACACACACACACACACACACACACACACACACACACACACACACACAATTAAAGACTCTGTGTTTAAAGTGTTCTCACTGTGTGCTGGTTCTTCGGTCTGTCTCTCACCTCATGAGTGAGTTTTTCACTTGCATGTCTCCACCAGCAGTGGGCGTCACAATGAGCACAGAAACTTTCTCTACCCATTTGGGATCATCTATCCACCCTGGACCAGTGGCTGTACCTGACAGGTACCACTTTCCTCCCATCTGAGGGCGAAGTGAGGAAAAATTAATACACACAGAAGAGCTCATGGTCAAAAACATGCAAAAGTTTAGGCGCTGTGCAAACAGGATCTCAGAAACAAACTAAGCATCAATTTTAAGATCAAGGTCAGGCAGAACACCAGGAGCAGGTTTAGTGAAGCAGACGCAGCAGAAATAGTTTACAAGGTGACTGTGAAACAGAACCCCTTAGCTTGGTGCTGGTGATGGACGCGTGTGTCTGATGATTAACCCAAAGTCTGAGAGCCAGAAACTGAGAGGTTCTTCTTCTTCTTCTTCTTCTTCTTCTTGATATCTTCATGATTACTTTAAAATGATTGTTGTTGTTATTAAATTATTACCTTGTTCACAGTGAAATCGGGCAGATTAGAAGCTGCATTTGTTCCCCAAATGAAGATGAGAACTCCCAGAAGTCCCAGCATACTGGTGGCCATGGTGATCACAGAGTGAGTGCTGGAAAGTGTAATAATGCATCGCTGAGCCGAACTTATATACAACTCAGACTCTCTCTCTCTCTGTCTCTCTCTCTCGCTCTTTTGTGATGTCATTGTGACGGAGGGCAGCAGGTGCAGAAGGTTCAGTGGTAAAAGTGTATTTAATCAGTAACACTTTGCTGCCCTTGAGTCAGACTGAAAAACACATAAAAAGATCATTTCTTCTTCATGTAATGAAATAGGTCACAGTTAGAGAAAATAATCCACAGGGATAAAAAGTATCTCTGAGATCTGAAACCTACCAATAACCACCACCAGCTTATCTGGTTTACACTCTTCACCTGACAGTGTTTGTAGCGCTGTGTTCTCTACTAAATCAAATTTATCTACAAAATATTAGTAAAATATACAGTCACACACAATCACATGGGGCTTGTTCCTCCTTTTTTTTGAAGGTTGAAGGTGCAGGTGACCGCAGAGATGGAGAGCAGATTTTAACAGTTAAACTGTCTCTTCCTGGTTCCTTATGCTCTAAATGCTCAAAAGATTTCCTGAAACATTCCCAACCACCAAGATCAGGCTCCTGCCAGTGCTTAACTACCTCCTTGTCATCGTCATCATCATCAGCCTCCATCACCCAGGTCCGGTGACCAACCCTCACCGACGTCACCCCCCTCGCTAGCAAACCTCGACTTTACTTTGCGTGATTCTCATCCCTTCCCTCTCACATCTCCTCTTCCCCCACATTTTTTGTGTTAAAAATAAAAGAGCAGTTTTCCACATCTGGTTGTTCCTGCGTCTGTCTTCTGGCTTGACCCAGTTAACACTTTACAGTGAGGTTATGAGATTTGCTAATTATTCCATTTTTATGTAGATTTTACACAAAATACTATTTTTTTAAAACTGGGTTGTACAACAAAGAGAGATATAAGAGATAAAGACATGGGGAAGTTCACACATTGTTAGAAAAATTTACAAATAATATATTTATTTATATAGTTTCACAAACGTGTGTTGTGCAAAATCATATATTCTCAGTCTACAACCCTCGGACGTGAAACTGGTTTAGTCCTGATTGAGGAGCGAAATGTCTGCAAACAGGAGGAAGTTTGTTAACTGAATTACGCCCTCATATGAGGATCACACGAAGATTGTGGATAAAACCATCATGTTCTCACAGGGCGGGTCTCAGGGGGTCAATAGTAATGACCTTCAGGAATCAGATGGAAATCACTGAGTTATTCTTAAAGTCCATTGCATGATTTAAACAGTCAGACATTTTTTCCCTCATTGACTCAAGCAAAATCATGTGCAGTGTTCACGAGCATGTTTAAATTCCTTCTTTACAGAAGATACTTTCATATTCATTTTCAGAATCCAGAGGACCATCTGAAAACAGCATGTATGTCGATTCTCATCTCAGTAGAAGTAAATCAGTTTGTAGCAGCACCCAAAACATAAGAAAACAAAAAAAAAAAATGTTAGTGTTGCTAGATAAACATTCTGTACTGTATCTCTCCACTCTTACAGAAAAGAACAAAAATTATTCTAGATAAATTTTAATAGTGTTAATTTTGTCAGCTATTTTCAATTTAAGTCTTAGTTTTAGTCCCGGGATAAATGCCCGTGTGTGTATTTATCATAGTTAGTCAATCTTACCCTATTTTTGTTTAGTCAAGTTTTAGTCAGAGGGACCTTTAAGTATTTTAGTTTCCTTTTAGTCAATGAAAACACAACATTTTAGCAATAAGAATATTATTAATTATCCCTAGAACCACTTTTTTTCCACCACAAAATAATAATCTTAAAATTTTAAATGTATCTTTTCATCTGATGTTTTTAGCTAATTATATTTATTTTTAACATCAAAACATTTTTTTTATTACAACAACATAGGAGCAGTGTGGACAATACAGTGTTTTGAAACTTTTTTTTTTTAAATATGAATTTACACACTTGACAAAATAAAAAGTAATAAGTAACAAAACGCAGGCTTTAAAACACAGTTATACTATAATAATATAGTATAATATTATATCGTCACTAAACAATGCAGAAAAATTTGTTCATGCTTTCATCACATCTGGACTATTGTAACGCCTTACTGTCGGCAGTTGCAATATTTGAAAATGTAGCAGCGAGAGTCCTAGAACCAGACGATACGAGCACATTACCCCTGTCTTACCCAAACTGCATTGGGTTCCAGTGAAATTTCACATTGGTTTTAAAATATTACTATTGACCTATAACGCATTAAATGGTCTCGCACCGCATGATCACAGACTGCACACTGCTTGTCAGATTATAATAGATCATCTATAATGGATTCTGGTGAACTGGTATGTTTAGATGCTGTCCTCCCCACTCTCATTGATCACTCAGGTTTGTTGACGGTGAGGTGATTGGTTGCTTTACATCCCAGTTCCCCCTCATGTCTGTGTTTCCTTCTGGCTCCTCCCTTTTATTTATGCTGCCATAGTTAGTCCTGCCGGAGTCCCTGCTTGCACTCTGCACTAAATATACATTCACCTTATACATTACGTGACTGTGACCAGACATAACTCCACATTAAGGCTACTACTACCACTCAGCCGGGAGGGCCGAAGACTATCACGTGTTTTCTCCACTTGACGCCAGCTGACCGCCTCTTTTCGAACTGCTCGCTCTGGCAATCAGCTCTGTCTAGACCTCCGGCTGCGAGAGGTTACAGCATCACCCGGGAATCGAACTCGCGATCTCGGGATGATAGGGAGAGCACTTTAGTACTGCGCCACCCGGAGGCCCAATTTGAAAAATCTTTAATGAAAAAATTAAGAGATCGGTCAAAACCCATTAAGTTCATTTTGAAGTTCAATTCAATTCAATTCAATTTTATTTCTATAGCGCTTTTAACAATGGTCATTGTCTCAAAGCAGCTTCACAGAAATTAAAAGAAAAAGAAAAGAAGACTTATGGAAACATATATATGTTTAAGAAAAATGTGTCTAGATAATGAGATTGTCCCTGATGAGAAGCCAAGGGTGACGGCGACAGTGGCAAGGAAAAACTTCCTGAGATGGCAATAGGAAGAAACCTTGAGAGGAACCAGACTCAACAGGGAACCCGTCCTCATCTGGGTGATAACAGATAACAGAAATTGTATAACATCATGTGTGTTATGCAGATGAAAGTTCGATATAACAGAAGTTATTTAAATGAACACAAAGTCCAGTTCAGTTCAGGGATGAGTCAGCAGGTGCAGAGCGCAGATGGGGGTCTGGATCACTGGGAGCTCAGGAGCAGCATGTGTAGTTCCAAACCAACATGAAGAGGAATCCAGCTGGAGCAGGTCCTTCTCTGGATGCCTCAGGATCCTCGCGGGGTTGGCCTCTGTCTACTGAAGCTGGCACAATCTCCAGATGCCTCGGGATGGGTGGAAAACTAAAGAGCAGGTGAAAAGAATTCACGTGGTTGCCATTCAGGATAGATGTACTGGAGTATGAGGTAAAGAAATAAATTATGTGTATGCCAGATTGAAGAGATGCATCTTGAGTCTACTTTTTAATTGGGAAACTGTGTCTGAGCCCCGAACACTGTCAGGAAGGCTATTCCAAAGCTTTGGAGCTAAATATGAAAATGCCCCGCCTCCTTTTGTAGATTTTGATATTCTGGGAACTACCAGTAGTCCGGAGTTTTCTGATCTTAAGGAACGTGGTGGATTGTACCGTATCAGAAGACAGGTTAGGTATGTGGGAGCTAAACCGTTTAGAGCCTTGTACGTAAGTAATGTTATTTTGTAATGAATTCTAAACTGAACAGGAAGCCAGTGCAGGGATGATAATATTGGGGTTATATGATCATATTTTCTAGATCTAGTGAGAACCCTGGCAGCTGCATTTTGGACTAACTGTAACTTGTTAATTGAGGATGCAGGACAGCCACCCAGTAATGCATTACAGTAGTCCAGTCTGGAGGTCATGAATGCATGAACCAGCTTTTCTGCATCAGATACAGATAAAATGTTCCTAAGCTTGGCAATATTTCTAAGGTGGAAAAAGGCTGTTTTTGTGATATTGGAGATATGATTTTCAAAGGATAAGTTACTGTCTAATATTACACCCAGGTCTTTCACTGTCGAGCTGGTAGTAACAGTACATCCTTCTA
>JAAGKR010008403.1:0-31489 GCA_011419295.1 Clarias macrocephalus
GACAGTGCTAACCACTACACCACCGTGTCGCCTCCAGTAATTTCCTTTAATGGAACAATGGCCTAGTTTGATCAAAAGTGTTCTGGTTTTTTTTTTTTGCCCCTGGTTTTGCAGGACAATGCATGACCTCATATTGCCCACCGCACTACTTGCAGGAACTCAGCGGGGAGGTCTTGCCACATCTCCCGTGCATGACCCAGTCCTGATCTCGCTCCGAGAAATCTCCACGTGTTTGGCTTGTTTATGGAGTATTCGAGAGGCCAGGTTTTCAGGTCCCGATCATGGGTGGGAAAACATTCTACCTTGACGGAATCTAAGCACTAGTGAAACGCTGGGATGGGTGCATTAGTGTAGCAGGGGATTATATAGAGAAATAAAGGAAGTTTTTACACTCATAACGGTTTTCTGTTATTCTGCACAAAAAAAAAGTCCCAGTCTGATTTGAGAACCCCTTGTATAATTTGAAACTGATCGATTGCGGTCAACCTTTCTCATAATTTTTTTTCCCGAACTTATTTTGCGTTCGGTTTGCAGTTAGATTTGTTCACGTCCTAACCCGATGTGTACACTGTTTACTCACCACGTTTGAGAGAGCACCCTGTATGAGCTTCTTCTGTTGCTCAGACTCTTTCTGCCTCTGTTCCAAAGCAGCCAGACGCTTCTGATTGTCCTGCTGCTGCTTCACTGGGTCCAAAACAGACTGTTTCAGACCTAAAGCAGCGTTTTCATTAATCTGTTGAGAACTAGGCTTCGAGGCTGCATCTGGCTTATTACCCTCCTCCTCCTCTTCATTATCATCATCCTCCTCCTCATCATCATCATCATCATCCTCCTCCTCATCATCCTCCTCCTCCTCATCATCATCCTCCTCCTCCTCCTCCTCATCATCCTCCTCCTCCTCCTCCTCATCATCATCGCTACTCATCTCTGATTCGTCAGAGCCATCAGAAGCAGATCTTTTGTGTGCTTTCGAGGTTTTGGGTTCTAAAGCAACAAAAGCTTGTTCATTCTCCTCTTCATCACTGGATGAACTGCTCCTGGCTGAAAGTTTAGTCTGGGTCAAAGACGCCACATTTTTAGGCACGGAATGTGTCCGGTCATTTTCTTTTAGGGACGAATTAGGTTTAGAAATGAGCTTCTTTGGTTCTTGAGTGATTTCCGTTTCATCACTGGAGCAATCCATACGGCCCACTTTCTTGTTTAGAGCACTCGATACCTCAACTTCATCTTCCAGTCTTAATCTTTTACGTTCCTCACCAAATGCGCAGGTCAATTTTTCAGCCGGTCTCTTGAGTCCACTAGGTTCGGCAATAGTGCTACCAAAAAGATCCTTCGTCCCAACAAAAGCAGGAAGTTGACATGACTTTTGGACTTTTTTCTTTTTCACCTCTTTGCCCTCATCTGGTCTGAAAAGAGACGCTAAGATGTCCTCGGGGTTTATGCCACTCTTTTTTGACGTTGTTCTCTGAGGACCAGTTTTATGTACAGGAGATACTTTGGGAAGTTCTCTCGGTTCTGTCTGTCCATCATCATCATCATCGCTTTCTTCATTCTCTTTATTTTTAACAAGAGCCGCCAAATCTGCTAGTGACAGCTCTAACCTGCAGCAGTTCCCCATCATGGCTTCATATTCAGAATCGATGCTTTCACCCGATGATTCCGCGTCATCATCCGACTCTGGTTCAGTAGATCTCTGAATCGTTGTTTTTTTGATTGCAGGCTTCTTCCCATCGTTATTCTTGGATGTTTTACTGCCTGTTCCTGGAGTTTTGTTCTGGGTCAATATTTCATCGGTGTCCGCCGAGTCGTACTCCTCATCGTTCTTCATCGCTTTTGAACCAAGTTGGGCGTTGATTCCGGCTTCCCCTCCGCCCCAGAACATGCTGGATTTCACGACAAAGTCATCACCCACTACCTCCAGGTTACCTTCATCTTCTGTCACGACTGTTGCATGATTCCGGGAAAGCTCTTGTGCCACTAGCACCCGGAGTTCATCCTCAGAGTCCGCATCGCTGTAGAAGACGTTCACAGGACGCTTGCGATCCCGCATCAAATGTGGGACGCCGTGTCTGTTCTGCACCGTCGTCCCTCTCTCAGGAGCAGGAGGCGCAGGACGCGGAATTGTGCTCACATCCAAACTCTTTATTGTCCTCGCGGGACGTTTTTTCTGTGGCGGGAACTCGCCTCGTCTTTTTTTGCTGATCTCGTCGTCTCCGCCGTCTAACCGCCATGTCAGTTTGGAGACTGGAGTAAAGCCGTCCCCGGTCTCAAGCTTCTTGATGTTGTGGCAGTGTTTTGATGGATCGTACTTGAGGAAGTAGATTTCAGTTAAGACAAATCAACTAGTGAGATTTATATGAAATGATGGAATTAAAGGGACATTAATGAAGAGCAGACAGAACCTACTATAACAAAAATAAGATCTAAATCCTGTCTACAATCTAAATATTATGAGACATACAGTCCTTCATAAAAAAAAAATTCTATGCTGAAAATCAAGTTTCCAATGTATTGGCTTGCATTGTACTGATTGCCATGGCAACAGAAATAATTGGAAAAGGATATCTTGTTTTTGCCTTGACATTTCAGATGAACGACAGGAAGCACTCTTCCAAATTTGCTCACCACCCAATTCTAGGGAAAGAACAGAAATAACAATAAAAAGATTACCAATCAGCAGAATCATAACTCTAATGTGTCACACTGTGTTTAGGTTAGGAAACCACAGCCAATAAGATAATAAGGGTTGCTATTTGGGTTTCTGATCCTACTCACAGATGTCACCTCACCCGTCTTACTTTCCCCCGCTACAGATTGAAATTATTAAGGAAAAAAAAAACACACACACACACACAGAACAAAACAAAAAAATACCCATACCTATGCTTTCATATTACAGAGAAAACAGAAATGTGTAAAGTCCCCTTAGAGACTTCCCCTGGGGCGGGGGGGGGGCGCATATTGTAAATGGGGATGGGAAAACAAATTGAAATTTGTGATACATAAACAACACGATATCTCGCAATGTGTATTGTGTTCTTATTACGTTTTCAGTTACTTTTTATATTTGCTGTTATGATACAGAACAGACATGAATGGAGGGTGTTTTTCCTCGCCTATTCCATACTTTGCCGACAGAGGCTTAAAATTTTTTTTTTTTAACAATAACAGTTTCATGGTGCCTACACATAAAAAAAAAAGTATTTTATTACAAATACAAATTTCTTTACATTTTACCCATGTCATTTAATATTGTTTAGTAATAGAAATGGTTCTGGTTTTGAGAAATATACTAAATATATCAAACTTGCATTTCGACTTTGCTGCATGTGTAGGCGTTTTTCAGCCACTCACTCATCTTCTATACTGCTTATACTGTATACAGAGTCAGGGGGGCTGGAGTCCATACCAGAAGACTTGGGGCACAAGGCGGGATACACCTTGGATAGGGCGCCAATGCATCGCAGGCTCGCACACAAACACACACACACTCATTCACATACTACGGGGCAATTTGGGAACACCAATCAGCCTAATCTGCATGTCTTCACACACAGACCCCGAGTTGGGGACCGAATCAGGACCCTGGGTGTGCAAGGTGACAATGCTAACCACTATGTCACCTGGGTGTTTTGCATGTTTACAATCAAACCATTGCATGAAAGGGGAAAAGGACTAAAGTTGCAAGTATTCTGCAGTCATACGGTGCCCACACTGAACTCTAAATTGGATTATGTTTGTATCAAATTGTGTCGAGACAAAAGCACATCATCTCATTCCTAATTCTGACTATCTGATAACACTCTCACTAGAACCTCTTTCCACAATGGATGAAAAGCATATTGTAATTAAAAAATTAATAAATAAAAACTATTGATATGGTGAAGTTTTCTCTAAAGAGTTTTCCCACAACAACTTTAATGACAGGGTGTCCAAAAAAGTAGGAGTGAAACATAAATATAAATGTGCGTATAAATGTACACAGTGTCCACTTTATTAGGAACACCAGTTGCACATTCATGGAGTTACTTACTGTGCCAAATCAGTCTTTGCGACTTTGTGGCACTGATGTTGGTACCTAAAGCGTGGGTTTGAGGGGACACACACACACACACAAAACACACACACACACACTGAAGTATATACAGCAGGGATCTTCGGCAACAAATTGTCAGTGTCCAGGCCAGTTTGTAACCCAACACCTGAACACACCGACTGGACCTAGGAACTTAGGTTAGGAACCTACACTAGATGTCTTCAAACTTTCGACTGGTACCGTAGATGATTTTGTACCCTCTTGTTTATTTATTATCCTTAGAAGTAAAAAAATGTCACGTATCGACACCTGTCTTAATTGTTTTTTGTTTTTTCAGACAACACATATGTTTCAGATGAACATATGAAATGATCTTTAATTGAAATATGAATTGTAATTGATATGATATAAAAAAAAAACATGAAACATAGCAAAATGTGCTGATGAAGGAAAAAAACATCAGCCTCGTGTTGGGAACAGTAACTCTACTTAACATAAGGCTGCATCAGAGAAATTTACTTTAAAATAACTAAAGAAAAAGAATTCACCTTTACTTACATACACGTGTGTGTATATACACACGCATCAATTACAATTCATATTTAAGTTAAAGAACATTTCATATAAATTTCCAAGTGTTGTCTGAATATTATTATTGTCTGAATAATATTATCCTGTACAGGGAAAGAGACAAAAAGAATGAAAGCATTGTATTCGGGGGGTTTCTTAAGGGCGGCGGGAACGGAAAAAAGCATTTAAACTGCAGGGAAGATGAAGATCAGAAGGTGGCGGTATTGCGACATAATGGATGTAAACTGGAAGTCGAGACTAGAACCTAACAGGACAAACAGGAGAACTGCTCTGTGAAAATATATGGAGTCAATAATAAGAATCTATTGTTTCTCTATGACAGAAAACCATACTGCACAGAAGGACCTTATGTCCTGGGATCTCAGTTCCCGGAACAGCCGATTTCATGTGGAAATTCTCGACGCCAGCTGCCTTGAAGGACTCCACGATTTTTGTCTTTGCATCGATCATCGGCGTCCGAATCTTCTCAGCTGCTTGCTGTCGCTCCTCTGCGAGCCTGAGACAGATAAAAAATAAAAAATAAAAAAAGATTCCCGTTTAATTTCACCATGAAACCATGACACATCAATACATTAATCCCTTAAGGAAGGTTCACTGAGGATGGTATGGTCCTCTGGTGTCATATGACGCTGTTTGTAGCAAATACTTTATTATACAAAAAGGGATCAAAATAACCTGCACAGTCACCGGCCACTTTATTAGGTACACCCTGGTACTATTGGATTGGAACCATTGTTGCCTTTTAACTCTTCGTGGCATTGATGACAAGTGCTAGAAAGAATCTGATCTGTAGCAAAATGACGGCGTCAAGCAATTGCTGCAGATTTGTCTTTATTGGATTGAGATATGGTTACTGTGGAGGCCACTTGAGCACAGTGAACTCACGGTCATGTTCAAGAAACCAGTTTGAGATGATTTTAGCTTTGTGACATGGCGCATTATCTTGTGGTCATGAAGGGATGGACATGGTCAGCAACAATACTCAGGAAGATTGTGGCATTAAAAGAATTCCCAGTTGGTATTAAGGGGCTTAAAGTGTTCCAAGAAATAATCTCCGCCACACCTCTACACCACCAGCCCCAGCCTGAACCATTCATACAAGGCAGGAGAGTTACGCCAAATTCTGAGCCTACCAAATCGAGGCCGCAGAAATCAACACTCATCAGACCAGGCAATGTTTTTCCAATCTTCTGTTGTCTACTTTTGGTGAGCTCATGCAAATTGTAGCCTCAGTTTCCTGTTCCTAGCTCACAGCATTGGTCTTCTGCTGCTGCAACACATCTAGTTCAAGGCTCGAGAAGTTGTGTGTACAGAGATGCTCTTCAGTATACCTCGGTTGTAAAGAGATGTTATTTGAGTTGCTGTTGCCTTTCTATCAGCGTCAACCAGTCTGGCCATTCTCCCCTGACCTCTGGCATCAACAAGGCATTTTCACCCAGAGAACCTGCCTCTTACTGTGTGAATGGTCTTTTTCAGATCATTCCCTGTAAATGGAATGATCTGTAGAGATGTTTGTGTGTGAAAATCCCAGCAGATCTGCACTTTCAGAAATACTCAGACCAGCCCATGTGCAACCAACAACCACGCCATGTCCTTAGTCACTTACATCACTGTTCTTCCCCATTCTGATACAGGTTAAGCTTCAGCTGTCCAGAATGAACCTGACGAAAATGATCGTGCATGTACAAGATTTGAAATTATGATCACAAAAGCTACCTGTGTAAGAAGCTTTCCTTCGCCAGTTCGATTTGCAGCGTTCCACCTTTCCATTTGGATTTGTTCAACACTGTGGTGCCTGCATGGAAAGAAGGAAAATGTCATCTATTTTTTCAAATAGAATAAGCATGTGGAAATTCACCTACAAGAACATCATACAAGAAAGTCACGCTTGGGATCAGAATCTGAATCGCTTCTTCCGCTTGCGTGAGCTCACAGACGCCTGTGATTGGCTGTAGAGATTGGCGTGATGAATGAGAGACCACTAAGTGCCTCCCATCCCACCCTGCTGAGAGAGCTCGGCCAATCAGCTCTCTCCAGGCCCCCGGCTGCGGGAAGCTACAGCATCATCCGGGAATCGAACTAGTGATCTCCGGATGACAGGGCCAGCACTTAACTACTGCGCCACTCTTATTACCATATAACACCATTTACTTGCTACCCACTATCAGCAAATCTTAAAAAAAAAAAAAAGAAAGAAAGAAAAAAAGTAAACTGCATACACCAAACATGTATTGGTTGATATTGTACAAAACTTTATACAAACTACAGCTTTAATTAAGGTATTAACAAAATTGAGAATACATACATCTTTTGTATTCGGGATCCGAGATATTTACATTCACATAAGCGAAGGTCTTCACAGGAGATCCTGCAACAAACCCCAGAGAAAACAAAGTTGTCTAAAAGGTTTCCACGAAATCATTCCAGTGTATTTAATACGTCAAGCACCAAAATGCTCCCTGAAAACTCTTACCGTGTTCGTCCTTCCGTGTTATTATCTCCACATCAGTCACTTCACCAAACTTTCCGATTTGATCTCGGAGATCTTTCTGAGATATTTTGTGGCTCAGGCCACCGATGTACAGCCGCTTCATGCTTCAACACTGTTCATCTGCACTAGACAAAAAGCAAACATTACTTTATGCCTCACTGCCCTCGCATCGTACTTACAGCTGTCAGTATGTGTGTGATTAAGACTGTGAATTGTGTTATGGATGCATGTTGATTGGGCACTGGGCAATTCTGTCGTGTTCACAATTTCCTAATCTTAACGGAAACTAATTTGAGAATGATTATTGAAAATGATTTGACTTCAAGTTTACAGGGCATTAGTGACTCAGTAGTAGGTCTCTCGCCTGCCATGCGGAAGGCCCAAGATCAATTCCCACCCAATAATCAAACTCCAAGAGCATCCAGATGGATCGGATAGTCAATTGTCTCGAGCGCTTGACGGGAGCAGCCGGGATACTAATAACAGCAACAAAAATTTGACTTCAAGTTGACATCATTCACTTATAAGTCAGTCTGTTCTACTTTGGTTGACAGTTTACTACATTACCCACAATGCCGCTGGACTACCTACTGATAGCAGATCCAATGCGTCTAGCCCTTATTTCATCATTCCCAAAGAAAGTAATGCAGCTGTGCTTTTCAGTCCTTTATTCTGTCCTACCCTGTCACTTCCTCAACTGTACACTCTACTCTGCTTTACTCCGTAAAGCTGCTTTTATTACATTGATCATTGTTAAAAGTGATTGATATATAAAGCAGAATTTAATTGAACTGAATTGACTAATGGCAAAACATAAGCTTTATTAGACCAGGTAAGATTAAATTACATTCAACTTTATTGTCATTGTGCTAAGCTAATGAAACGCAGTTAGCATCTGACCAGAAGTGAATAAATGGCCTATTTACAACAAATAACATTGTGGTAAATGAGGGTATGGGTCCATATGTACACGGGTTGGAGTGATTAATGTACAGAAGGTGCAGTAGGTAATGAGGATATATATGTTATGCAATATATAACCACCAGACAAACAAAAATCTCAATATACATACGTACAAAAATTAATGTCTATAAATTTGATAAAGTATACTTTGTGTGTGTGTATATAGGAATATTTTTCCCTCTTTTGCTCTCTGTAGAGGGATGACCACAGCGGACCATCTGATCCGCACACAACTTGGCACAAGTTTTACGCCGGATGCCTGGGGTTTGAGCACCGGGTGCGAATTGAACCCGGGCCTTCCACAAGAAACCCACCCCTGAGTCACCAATGCCCTTACAATATATACAGAATAAATATGGGTGGAATATACAATAGTTGCTTATGCGCGGGGCTGTTGAACCTTCCTATTAAACATCGTTATACCTGGACTAAAAAAAATTTTAAGTGTCAAAAATACAGCAACTAATTAATAACAAACTAAACACAGTACCAACATTTTAATGAAACATACTGAATGTATTTTCGGCTAAAGTTTTCCTTTACTGTAGGTACTGACAGTTGCTCACCTCATCAGATCTTATGACTGACAAAACATCATATTATTAGTCTAATGCTGTCCAAATCGGGGCTAAAATCAAATGATACCACATTCCTCACAGATGGTGCCTGTGTTTTCTGACACACACTTCTAGGATTGCTTAGTGAGGTGCACTATGGTTTACTTTCACACTTAATCACTTTTGCAATCCATGGATCTTGTATGCAATTTATTATTATATTTTCTTTGTAGACAATATTACTCTCTGATACAAACTGATAAGATCTAAGTAGAATCTTAAAGAAATCTACTCTTACACTTAGATATGGGGTTTAACAGCAAGCAAGCAAGCAAAAAAAAAAACCGAACTAACAACTCTCAAATAAAACATCATGCTATATATAAAAAAAGCCACACTTACGATACGATTTAGAAATATAAATTAGATCCGGTCTGCTGAACAGATAACAACTAAACAAAAAAAATGTTTCTTAAACTGGATTTACACTGCAGGCTGGGTTCTCACATGTCGCACATAAACCTGTGTCACATTAAACGGTTCCGGAGTAGAAACAATTACCCAGTTTTAGTTCCTACGTTAAAATATAAATGTTGAAAATGTTTGTACTTTATTATTGTATAATATTTTTAATTATTCATAATTGTTAATTTTTTTATTAATATGATTTTTTGTATTAGGAAAAAGTAATTAAATTTGTAACTAGTCCGTTTCTTTTTAGTTACGAATAACATTCAAGCGATTGGTTTAGTAGACATTGGCGCGATTTTGAGCGATTTGACATGGGGTCCGTTTAATGTTGCACGCAACTTCCTTCTTATGTATACTACCTAGGGGACGAAACTAAAGCAGTATACGCAGGATGTAGTGCACCTAGTATTACTTATAAATCGATTTGAGCTGTAACCATAGTCGCGGTGAAAAACTGGCGAGGACTGGCGTTCAGTTAGTAAACTAGCCTGCTCGTGCAAAGTAAGTCAATTATATTAGTTAAATAATAGAAGTGAAAGAACTGTAAAGGCGTTAAATTAACTTTCTGGCCTTAGGACAATTCGAAGTCTTCGTTACTGCTAATAAAATGCGTTTTAGAGAATGTTTAATGTTTTGTTTTTGCTTTGGTTTCTGGTCTGAACATAAACACAAGTTTAAATTTCATAAATAACTTACTATTCACAACAAATAGAATAAACCAGATAACTCACTAACTACAGCTATTTAAAACTAGCTATGGTTATTATGTTAACTTTTTAGAGCTGCAGTTCAGCCCTACTTGTTTTAAGTGTTGTCTCTGAACCTTATTGTGTTATGTCCACTATACTCAAGGTAAACATGGAGGAAAAATATGAAGAAGAAATAAAACTCCTTCAGCAAGACATTGAGACGTGGGAAGCTGAGAGGGAAGAGTGTTTACGGGCTGTTTCGCGACAACACACAGAAACCTTAAAGAATATCTTGTGAGTTGCGAACAAAATGTCCAAAATCTCTCTGTGATGCACTGTCCATGAAAACAGATCCTTCAGCTTTACATACAGTGCCGTACATTGCCCCTTCTTAATTTACTCACTCGCTTATCGTCTATACCCGAGGAAAAACACCAAGCATGGGGAGAGCACACAGACACACATAGACCCGAGGTGGGACTCGAACTTGGACCATGGAGGTGCAAGGCAACAGTGCTAACCACTAAGCCGTCATGCCACCTCGTCTTGATTTTTGTTTTTAGTTTTACGCCAGATATGATGGGACGTACACCTTTTAAATAGTTCAACTTTTGTTCACAAAAATTTTGGGGGGATAATTTAAGATACTTTTGGCAAATGAGAGACAAGGGTTTGTGTTCTTTTTTTTGTCAGCCTTGGAACTCTCCCATTGATGTCATTTTTGCCCAGTGCCCTTATTGTTGAATCATGAACATTGACCTCGAGGCCTGCAATTCTTTAGGTGTTTTTTTTCTTTTCCTCAAGTTCCTTGAGGAATCATAGTTATGCTCTTGGAATAATTTTGGTAGTTTACCCACTATTAGGAAAGATCACACTGTCCAGAGTTTTCTCCAATTGTGGACAATGGCTCTCACCATGGTTCACTGGAGTCCCGAAGCATTAGAAATGACTTTGTAACCTTTTCCAGATTGATACATGTCAAGTACAATATGTCTGACAAAGTGAAGCATGCTAAAAGATCTCATGATGTAAAAACAAATCAGAAATTCAAGAAACAAAGTACTTGACATGTATCAGTCTGGAAAAGGTTACAAAGCCATTTCTAATGCCCAAAGATTTATTTTTTCTTATTCAACAAGGTCTGATTTTATGAATTTTATAAGGTCTGGTAGTAATCAGGTCTGGATGTGGCATTTTCTATTTTCTGAGGCTATCTTTGTGAAATATTACATTTTGTTTAATTATTTAAATGTGACAAATATGCAAAACATAAAAAAATCAGGAAAGGGGCAAATACTTTTTCATGGCACTGTACTATTTAAACCATTAAATATCAAGTTTATTTGTTTTTTTTCAGAAAAAACATCTCCATACGGAGGAAGGGAGGCGATGGAGTGATAAATAAAGACTCTTCAAAGCTAATGAAGGAAATCAGTGATCTGGAAAAGGACCTCAAGAGACAGACAGATATCAGCGGGATCTCTCTGTCCGAGTGCTGGGTCAGGACACTGGAGAAAAGTATGAATATACTGCACAAACTCACTTTCTTATGAAGTGTATATATGTGGAAAACCCACCACATAGTCAATGTGATGCTGTAACCTCTCGCAGCCGGAGGTCAAGAGAGAGCTGATTGGCCGAGCTCTCTCAGAGGGGAGGGATGAGAGGTACTTAGTGCTCCCACATTAATCATGACTCTACAGCCAATCAGGGGCATCTGTGGGCTCACGTAAGCGGAAGGAGCGAATAGCGCTGTCCTCCGAATGTGTTACGCCGCCCCCAATGGTGCTTGAGCGAGCAGCTCGAAACGATGCAGTCGGCTGACTTTACGTGGATTGGAGGAAACACGTGATAGTCTTTGGCCCTCCCGAGTGGTAGTAATAACGTAATGTGGGAGCCCCCTAGTGACGGGGAGGAATTTGACACGACTAAATTAGGGAGAAAATCAGGGAAAAATCCCCCCCCAAAAAAAGAAAAGAAACTTTGACCATCCTTGGAGTATCTGTCCAAAGTTTTATTTGCAGATATCCGAATGCTTCTCTTTGTGCTCTTTGGTGAGTTGTTTCAGCACTACGTACACCATCAGGTACACTGTTTTTCCCCAAACAATTGCCATAAAATTTGTATGCATGCAGTTGTTTAATTTTAGCATTGCCTAGGAACTAAGAGGTCTTAACCTGTTCCAGTACGATGATGTCCTGTGCACAAAGCAAAGTTCATGAGAAGAGAGTTGAAGTGTAAGAACTCAAGTATTTCCACAGAGCTTTGTTTTCACTAATGCTCTTGTGGTCGAATGATCACAGACTTCTCTGAAAATTCTTAGGATCTTATTGGGAAACATAAGCTCAGTTTAAGTAGAAAACTCTCTCTTCACTGCTTAGTCTGTGTCCCCCCTTTTTGTGGGTAGTGGTCTGTAGTGTACCGTTGTAAATTCGACTGAGCTGTGGCTCCTCTGCAGTTCACCCTCACTGAATCATGGTGACCTAGTTGAGGTGGTTTTGACATTGTGTAAAAGGGCCTGCCTGTGTAGATCTGTATCAGGGATGTCCCACTGGATTAATCTGTTTACTAACTTTGTTCTTTTATTAGGTCGTATAAACACTTTATAACTTTTGTCTGTACAGAGCTTATTTGGCTTACTCTGACACATAATTACATAAAAGGGCAAGTGCTCACCAACATGATTTTTGGATGCTTCCAAGGCAAGGTTAGAAACTGTTTTGTTAAAATATATTTTGTGTTTCCCCTGTGCCATCAGGGTGCCACTGGACCCTAGGAGCTTGGCTCTTTTGGCGGAGTCCTGTGGCATCTGGTACCAGGACGTTGGGTGCTGTGGGTTGCAGCGTGCGGCCTCCTTGTATCATACTTTCTTGTCTGGCTCATTCCATGGGTGCTCGATTGGATTGGGATCTGGGTCAACAGCCTTGGGCCTTTTGCTTGCTAGGCCTTGTTTGCAGAGGGCTGTGCTACCTTGGGTGCTTTGGTTACTTTCTATCATTGATGGTGTTGACTTTTGTGCTGCATTGGCTTTTGTCTGGGATCAGGCTAGGCGGCCTGGCATTTGCTCCCTGTGAGCATGGGTGAGCACAGTGTACCCATGAGTCTGGGATCACTTTTGGAATCACTTAGAAATTTTATTGTTTCCAAGGAAACACACACAAAATTAGTCTGAACAGAAAATATAGCAAAAGAACAGGACATGCTGTCATTGTTAGTTAGGAATAATTTTTATGGAAATGAATGTGTGATTCAAACTTTGCCTTCATAAAAAAACAAACAAACAAAAAAAAAATATATATATATTGCAGCAATTACAGCCTTGCCGACCATATGCATTTTAGCTGTAAATTTTTCAAGATAATCTTATGAGATTTCATCCCATGCTTTCTGGAGCATCTCCCACAAGATGGATTTAAAATGTATTTCAAAACCTCCATTCATATAGTTGGATGTTAATGTAAAGGTATCACTATATATGATTATAATGTTACACATAACAGCTTTCACATTTACCCTTAACATGTTTGATAACTTTAAGAATTTATCTTAATTCTAATTCCAGCGTGTTGACCAGTTGGTTCAAACTATATTATTTTTCTGTTTTTTTTTCAGGCAATGAAAAAACTGTGCAGCAGTACAGACTGACTGGACGCTGTTGGTTTCTTTCATTCCAAGTTGAGTTTGCACTGACAGAGATTCAGGTAAAGTGACTTTAAATACAAAATGACATTTCTAATGTTTTAAGGATTTGTAAATATTGATGATTGATTTATTTAATGCTGATTTAAAAAAAAATTATTGCAAGCTTTTATTTTATTCTAAATGAAGCCACAATCAATACGACAAAGACCAAATTCAAAAAGTGAACTTAAAAAAGTGTCTTCTTTTTGATTTGGATTGAAAACCTTTAGCCGACTTTTGAAGCTAAAATGTGCCTCTAGAAAGTGTAATGCACATAATCCTACCAACAAAGCATAGCTACTATATACTATTTCAGTTGAATATTAAACAGTTTTAAAGAATAAATAAAGTTAGAAGAAGAATGCTGGTTGCTTAATATAGACAAGGACAGCATATGGGGAATCTATTAGGTGGTTTTAATGTTATGGGTGATTGGTATATGCAACTGGCACTCAATTATAAGTAACAGGATAACAGGGAAGGACGAAAAACCTTGCGCAGAACCTAAAACATCTATTAAGCATGCGTTGTTGCAGTTGCATTGTTTGTTACTAGCCTTTAAAATGTTTATTACTTAGAACCTCATTCTATGTAATAATACATGATATGATGTGTAGTCAAAAACTGGCTTGGAAAGAACTGAACTATTCTGAGCACTAGAGGGCAGTTAGACACCACTGTCTACATTAAGGGCTGTCAATTTGGATAAAGTTTTATGAAAAATGTTCAATTATTCTCTCAAGTCTCAGTGTTTTGTGATTGGTTTTCTTGTAGATATACAACATAGATAGGTAGTTTGGTGTTTAATTTCTTAAAACTGACATTTAAACCCATCTGCATTAAATATGTAAGTGTTTTAGTGCTATGCAACTGGAAGCAAACCACACCAGCAGTGAGGTCAGGTGAATGAACAAATTCATACATGCTGTGTGCATATGAACGTTGTGTTATTATCATTATTAATATTATTATTACACTGGTTGTTGTTTTTATCATTGTGTAACAGAATGCTTAATAGAGATGGTGAAAAAAATTGATTTGGTTTGGTATTGTGATTCTTTTGTGGGGCAGTTCATGTATCGCCACACTCCAAAATCATTCATTCGTCTTTTATATCACTTATCCTGTACAAGGTTACAGGGAGCCTGGAGCTTGTCCCAGGAGACCTAAGGCATGAGGTTGGGTACACCCAAGCCATCGCATGCATGCACACACACACATACATACACACACGGTGACTATGGTATTTATTCCCTTTTTAACCATGGTAGACCCACTGGTCAACATTCACACATGCATTCACACACACCGGGCAATTTGGAAACACCAATTAGCCTAATCGGCGTGTCTTTAGTATGTGGGAGGAGAAAACGCACCAAGCATGCACAAGAAAAGATAAGATATACCTTTATTCATCCCACAGTGGGGAAATTTCTCACACATACCCAAGGCAGGAATCGAACCCTCAACTCTGGAGGTGTGAAGTCACAGTGCTAACCACTATGCCATTTTTTTTTTTTTTTTACTACATGTTTAATTTATGTACATTTTGCATTGAGGTGGTAAAATGTTGCCATTTCTCTGCTATCCTGCGAGCGCAAAAAATTCACACATCTAGACAACGCAACATCCTTTGCGGTAGGAGTGCATTATATGCAATTTTTTTTACAAGTGTAACTAAATCCAAAATAAATTATGTTGAATGAGGATATTTATTAAATCATAATACGAACAGAATCAAATTACGAATTGAATCAGCATCTAGGTATGGTTATAATATTATATCCACACGTTCCTGGTGATTCCCACCCCAAATGCTTAATAAATGTGTTTTTGTCATTAAAAAAAAAAAAAAACTATAAAAATGTTTAAACATCACACATTCTCTGACCTCTCCACACTTCTTTGTTTGATTGCTTGATTTAGATGTATTATGAAAAGCAAAACATCATGAATAATGTAAAATTTAATTTGAACTGCTTGTTTGTTTGTGCAGGACGGTGAAACCATCCTGAAAAAAGTGACTGACCTCAACATTATATCGGACGGAGCCGAGTTTAAAGACTTGTGTGCTTTTCTTTCAAGGTAAGTTAAATCACTTTTTAATGGAAATGGTAAAGGTTAATCATTAATTGGTAAATTGCCATTAAGAATTTAACAGGTTAAAATTTTATTATCAGATAAAGATTGCTTTGCATAATAATCTCTGTATCTCATATCAGCCAAAATGTTAACTCTGTTCCTTGTTGTTTTTAATAAAGAAAAAGTTTGATATGTCAAATTTAAAGGTGTTTTATTTGAAGGAAAACCAGATGCAGGAATGATCCAAGCATAATAACACACAAGGCTTTTTTATTTTTTTTAACACAATACTTTAGAGGTGTGCAGCCAGGGGAATCAGTTAGACACAGCTATATGTCTGTCCATGGCTTGTATTCCCACACACAAACAGAATTATGTACCAGTAAACTGGTGACAGTATCATGGGCACCGAAGGCTCATTCAGTGCAACAGTACTGATCTTGCTTAAATATTTCCCAGTTTAATCCTTATCCTGCATTCTACAAACCGAAAAATGCAGCAGAACTGTGAGATCTTAAGATAATTTACTCACTCACTCACTCAACATCTATATCACTTAATCCTCTATTCAGGGTCACGGGGAGCCTGGAGCCTATCCCAGGAGACTTGGGGCACAAGGCAGGTTACACCCTAGACAGGGTGCCAGTCCATCACAGGGCTGAGATAATTTACTGCAGTGATATTTCTATATGAACCAGATAATTTTTTCAAAAGATTGACACTTCCTTGTCTGCAACTTCTGAAATTGTGGACCACAACTCCCATGCTCCTCAGCCTGTGCCCTCATCACATAATCATTCAAGTCCTGCTCATTGTCACTAACTTTCTAATGACATTCAACTATACATGCAATCACACTACTCACAATCACACAAGCCAAAGTGGGCTTCCAGACATACTTTGCAAATCTCATTCCAGCATTGTGGCTTAGACAGTTCCAAGTTTTTAATCTTCCCATCTTGATTAGTATTTGGAAATAGACTGCGTCTTCTTTACCCATTCTGTTTTGTTTATTTTATGGCTGTTCCCTGATTGCCTGACCATCCGTCTGCCTCAGGTTTAAGATATGAATTTGGCTTGTCTCCCATATTGGTTTAAATACAGTCAGGAAAATATGTTTGTGCTCATTTATCCACTTAATAACAGAAATTAATTCTCCAGTGATTTCTATTTATTAAACATTTTTATTGATTCCTTTCAAACCCAAAAGCAAAGTTTTATCTCTCTTATATCACACTGATTTTCCAGTAATTAAAATTTTCATGCTTTATATAACCATGAACAACGATCACGCTTTTTAACCATATACAGTGGAACTTCAGCATACGAATTCCCTTGAGAATTTGTCTTGAGAATTAAAAAATTGCAATTAATTAGTATCGGCAAACAAAGCATTTTTGGCATATGAACAAACCAAAACGAATTCCTGATAAGTTGCACGTACGTCCGGGAGCCATTCAAAACTTCTTTTGTCAGTGAAAAGCGAACGAGTTTACAAATTTTACGTAAACTACGTGATTTTATTATTATTATAAATTTTTTATATTGGTAATTCTTTTGGGTGGCTGAAACAAATCATCTGCATTTACATTATTTCTTATACATTTATTTTCAGGGGTTATGTTCCTCGAGCACCCGCAAATTGTAAAAAAAAAAAAAAAAAAAAAAACACAAATTTTGGATGTGGTCAAAAAAAAGTCCATAAATGCCTGTTTTATTATCCCTAAATACCACCACAAAATATGCCCCCAAAGCACTTTAATTTCATTTAAATCTCAGTTTAATACATCACTCTTGAAAAACTGAATGTAAAGGTAAACCCATATTTTGTACATTACTGTGATGCTATGTCTCCCGTAGAGCTAGAATTGAAAATACAGATTTTTTTTTTTTTTTTTTTTTAAATGTATGTTCTGTAATTCATCCAAACACATTTTCTTTGGTATTCGCTATAGTTTTCTTTGGTACAAGTAGTAAAAATACAGTAATAATTCACCATCCCAAGTTGCGTTTTCCTCTACGGTTGTTTTCTCTTTGCAGTGCTAAAAAATGTATACAGTATTATATTTTATATATAAATTTAGCTGAATTTACGTTATTATTTATGTTAAAAAAATTAGTAAATTATATTGTTCTTATAAGTTTGGGGTTAAAACGGCAGATAAATTGTATATTGCTATGAAAAATATAATAAATTGCGGAAGATATTTGCAGTTTCTGCGAAATTGCCTGGCGGGTTTCCACGATCAATTATTAGTTAGGTTTTAAGGAAAAATCCGCGAATGACTGAGTCCGTGACCTTTGCAGGGGTCTACTGCATATACCATATGAAATAGCTACATTTAATTCTGTACAACATGTGTAAGACTGTGACAATTGTGTCCTCCTGGGTATCAGTACTTAAAATACACTGCAGTGGTTTTTCCTTATGAAACTATCTTTCACTTATTTTTGGTTAGTTGGTGGCACTTGCACTACTGTTGGCTCGTTTAACAACTCTGCTCTTGGATCACATTCCTTGTGACTGTCGTCTGTAAAAACACATTCAGTGCCAATTCATGGTGCATCTGAATCACATCACAAGTTAGAATGTGAACACTTGTATGTCTGAGGTTTTGTATGTGTTAGAAAAACGGTAAAATGCTGCCAGGAGATTCCTTCGGCTGATTTAATGGAATAACTGATAAATAGCAAATAGAGAGTTTTTATAATGCCTGCTGAACTTTTCCATTAATACACTGATCATTTTCAAAGTATTAACCTGTTGAGACATGACTGCTAACAGAAATTTGGGCTCTCAAGTGTGACCAACTTCATGGTCTGTGGATGCACATCTGGATCATATTGTCTGGTCTGAGATTCTGTCCTGGCACTTCCATATGGAAAAATCCTTCAGACATGAATTTGCACGTGCATCTGTGCAGACTGTATTTTTTATTTATTTATATTTTTTATTCTCAAGGAAGGCCGTATTAAAATAACTTTGTTCCATGTAAATTTAAGTAGAAACTGTTTCTGAAAACAGTCCGGAGCACAGACATAAGGGGGTTTAATTACATTTTTTCTATTTAAGTAATTAGTTAGTTGAATAATTTAAACTTAACATAGTTATTTCTGTTATTTAAACAATAAAAAGTGAACATGTGGCATTCCATGTGTGACATTCAAATGCTGATCTCTCTAAATGTACAAAATATAATTTAATCTTAATTTAAATTCTCTTATTTTTAGATTAAACATTGCTGTAATGTGATTTAACTATGTTTATGAATGGTGGCATTGCTAACCATATCAGGTTGTAGCCCCTTTTTATAGGGGCAGGAAGCACATAATGGTCGTAAATATGCAGCCAATA
Source organism: Clarias macrocephalus (assembly GCA_011419295.1). NCBI lineage: Eukaryota > Metazoa > Chordata > Actinopteri > Siluriformes > Clariidae > Clarias > Clarias macrocephalus. The sequence goes on from JAAGKR010008403.1 coordinate 18,918, forward strand.
GGCAATTGATCTGAACAACGGATCGAATATTCAGCATGCTAAACTTCAACGTGCTATCTAATGACGTGTTTGGTAAGCATGCAAAGTGCACCTTCCTACAGGAGCCTCTTCGCTTGAATTTGAAAAGCACTTCTACAACAAACATACCTGTCCAGAGATCACATTCAGAAAGGGTCTTGGTGTGCCTGTTTTGGACCACACCCGAGTATGATTCCTGTGCTCAGACCTGACTAGAAGAACAGCACCTGGGCAGGGGACTTGACTGGAAACAAGACATGTAGTTCCTTATTCTTTTTAGAAATAGACACTTAACAGTAATTCTGTTGTGAGAATAATAGGATGCTAAAGTGTTGGATAGAAGGCTGAGTGTAATTTACCATATAGGATTGTGCAAAAGTCTCGAGCCTCCCTACCTAATTTCTTCATATAAAATGAAGCCATGTAGATTAAATGAAAGGAATGGGACAAATAATTTACTGTGACAGGCTGCAAAGTGTCTAAAGATACATTTAAAAAAATGATTGTTTATGTATCAATCACATCAGCAACCTCATTTCCCCTCTCGTCTGTTCCAACCACTCAGTATTTTGCATCACTAGTATGCTAATCACCGGCCTAATCATCTGTCTTCATCTGCACCTATTTCTCACTGGTTCATGTCAGTTAAAACTGGTCTGGTACAGGGACTGGACTGAAAATGAGAGCCAAAAACTTGCCAAGAATGGGAGCCAGAAAATCCTCCAGGAAGACTGGAGAACTACTTCTCAAGACAAAATTAAAAATACTGGAAAGTCTGGGTCTTTGGAAGCAAATAATGAAATGAATGGTGACTCAAGACGTTTACACGTTACTGTATGTGAGGAAAATGTTCCTGAATGGCCTGAAGTGTGTGCTACCTAGCGAAATGATTATAGTCAGTCAATAGCTAAATTATGCTTGTTGTTAAACGATTATCTTTCTGTCTGACAAATGTCCATATTAGGGGTTGATGTACCAAATAAGTAAATAATCAACATTTTATTTAAGCATAGATTTTAACACCATGTTTAGATATTTGCATTGTTTTGTATTCTTTTGTAAGAAATTAGAAAGCACTCTATCAGGTAGTTATTGAATATTCTGCAACATTGTGAAGCAGGCTTTTCTAAAAAGTGTTTCTTTGTGATGTAATTTCTATAAGCACTGCCCAAACCATGTATCTTACATTGTTAGAGTAAAACTCTAATCAGTCCCTAGTGGTAATTTAAAAGCAGCAAAATACACTTGTTCCTCATTGTCTTTAATAAACAAAAAGTTTGATGTGTCAAATTGAAAGTTTTTTTTTATTTGAAGTAAAACCAGATGCAGAAATTATCCAAGCATAATAACACAAAAGGCTTTTTTTATTTAACACAAAACTTTAGAGGTGTGCAGCCAGGGGAATCAGTTCGACACAGCTATCTGTCTGTCCATGGCTTTTATTCCCACACACAAACAGAAATAGTCCAGAGAAAATGAGAAACAGGTGTAGTCCATTACCCATTTGTTCTGCATAAATCTTTTTCTGCTTTCCTGCAGACTAACTTAACTTTGCCCTCCTTCCCTTGAGGAATACCTGAAATCATTGTAATCTAAAGTGAAAACCATGTACGACAAAAACAATTAAACCCAAATAGTTACTTCTTTAAAGAATTTACTTCATTCTAGCCTTTTTCCTCTTTAGGGCTTTAGAACTGTCAATATCCCTCCATCCAACCAACCTTCTGCCCACTATTCCATCATTCAATGTTTTACCTTTCCCTTATTTTTTCATCTAACATCCTCTACCTAACAAATATCCCTCCATCTAATCTTCTGTACCTGATCTGTACCTTTGCATCGACTTCCCAGACATACTATCTACTCGACTCGGATCCCAGTTTCACGCTGGTTGCTTTCGAACTGTGTTCCTGGCAGAAGCAACAGCAACAACGCACTCTGATTTTAAGCTGTTTTGGCAACTCTGACATTCAATCATCAGTTTTGAATTCAGAGATGTGAATATTTCTGCCTTTTTCTGTTTACCTGTTTAATGTAGAAGATTTATATTTTTAATTTCCTCCAGATTTCTCCCTATTTTAGTCTTGGCCTAATTCTTTCTATCATCTGACAACTAAAAACTTTATTATGTGTTTCTATCGAGATGCATGAATCCAGCCAATTGCATCTATTTCAAGATGTTGCTCATTCAACATCACATCACAAAGTGACACACACGTACAAGCTTTATCTGCCCCTTGTGCATAAAACAGCTCACAAATGCCCATGATTGCTCACGATCTCTGGACGATTGCAGGGAATCGATGTTTAAGAAATAATATTTCAAGAGGTATGGGAAACCCCTTTTTCAGAAAGAAAAAAGAAACCTTCCGTTTACTAATTAATTACACTTACTTGTTGCTCATTACTGATCATGAACTACTAATCATGGTTCTCCCAAGTTAGTGTAAATTTGAGTGTCAGGATGCAAAGATTTTTCTATACAGCTATAAGTTGCACAACCATGATATTTTTTTTAAATTAGGATTATAAATAAAGTGCACTGTTGTGAGCTGGAAGGTCTGGTCTATATTAGAGACCCTGAGAGAACCTCTTTTCAGCCAATTTATAGAGTGATGCTTATCCATGTACATAAGTTGTTGCTTATGAAGGTACTAGAGGAGAGACATAAATTAGACCGAGAGCATTAAGCACTTCACCTGTGTTGTATTTCGGTAAGACGAAAATTTTTTCTCTTTAAACGTGCAGGTTTGTCTTTCGTTATCTTGGCGTTTTTTCCAAATCCCTGAAAGATGCTGAAGTTTCCATCAGTTCTTTATGGCATTTCTCTAAACACAGACTTGGCGTCTCCACATTAGTGGAAAGTTGTGTCCCGTGCCACAAAGCTCCGGGCTCAGCATAACCATGAAAGTCTCAAAATGACTCAGGATTTGCCAACACGAGCTGGCAGTGCAGGAGCTATATAGCTCAAATAAAAGACCACCAACTAACTGTCTAAAGAGGCTTTGAACACCTTTTCAGCATTTTAAGAAATACAAAGGCCTGTTGTCTAAGCAGAATATGTTACTGTGAGATTTATGTCATGTCTTTTTTTTTTTTTTTTTTTTTAGTGTAGAGGAGTCAAAGAGCGTTTTCCTGTTCTTCAGGACCCTGAGGTCATTTTCAGAGAGATGTAAACAGAGAACATGTACATTCCAGCACTTTAAGGTAAGAGGTAAAAAAAAAAAAAGATTTTGGGGTTTGTAATGGTCTTACAAACAAAATGTTTTTTTGGGGTGGTGTGACACAGTCAGATCACATACACATGAGACAAGGTTCCAATTTATTATTATTTTTTTTTTATTAGATTTTTTAATTATCATAAGAACTACACATTAAAGACTGGTTTATGATTCTGGTCTTTTGAAAAGCTATTTTCACACATTACAGGAGAATCTTGGCTGCACACTAAGGGCCCAAATAAACAAGTGCATTTTTTTATATGTTGTCTAATCAAATAAAATCTCAGTGTTTTGAAAGAGATGATGCTGCCATTTTGCTGTGGCCTCATTCAAAGGGATACTGAATGCACCGTGTAATGAGAAACATTCAGCTTATTTAAAAGCTTGAATTATTATGTCTCCCAAGTGGCACAATAGAAGACCATTTGCTCTATCATACTGAGATTGCCTGACAATGCTATATCCATTTATGGCGGGGACCAAGGGAGAAAAATTGGACATGATCACAACGAGGGTAGAGAGAAAATACTGTCAGTCCCACCCAGTCGCAGTGACACTTGCCAATTGTGGGTGTCTGTGAGCTTATACATGTGGATCAAAGCAGACGAAATGCTTTCTAATGAGTTCCCCATGACACGGCATGAGCAAGAGCATATGTATTTAGATGTTTCCATATTTGACCCAAATGGGAAGAATAATAAAAAAAATCACCAACAATAAAATGTATTTTGAGGGACTTAAATTGTGCACAAAGGTAGCAGAAGATTTGTATCACACTTTCTAAAGCTGTATTATGGCATATTTTGATTTAACTGGGCAACCAAATATACAATTGTAGTTAACATTTGAATTATGAATTTATGTAAATCCACCACTACACTTACTTAAAAGAGAAAAAACAGCTTTCAGTGCCTGACTTGATGAGTGAAATAATCTCGGTACATGTTAATTTATGAGTATTGAGTACATCATGAAAATAAAGCAATGTGTCAAATCTCTCTGATATTTAGTCAGTAAAATGAAATTACAGCTTGGGACAATTACTGAAAAGCTGGACAGACTGCCCATCCAAGATGGAATATTTTATTTTATGGAGATTTCATAATGTACAGTCCAATAACATCAAACATTTGTTTGTAGCCTTTGTAGTTCCAAATAGTTATAAGCCAACGTACTGTACATGTAGAGAAAATCTTATACGTCTTGTTTAAGTCTACTGATTATAACGTATCACTTGCATTCAAATGCTGGTATCAAAGTGACGTGTATTGGTTGAACACAGTTGGTTAACTTGGCTGTTAAGTGGATTACATTGTGAATCTTAAACATCAGTGAAGAATTAGATCCTAATAGTTTATGAGTAGTTCCTTTTGTATATTTCCTAGTAGATTTGATTAGTTTTAGTATACCGAGTGTCATGGCTACAGAATGGCAAAACTCCTAAAATAGTGCATTATATACAGTAGCAAAGTTTCAGCTGGTTGCAGAATAATGCCTACATTGCTGCAGGACGTTACTGTTCCTGGATCTGCTGGCAATGGCCTAGTGTAAACCCAGGTTGCTCTAGTGGAATAGATTATAGTTCTGGATTAACAAGTTGTATTCTGTTTTATTCCAAATCACACCAAAGCCAAGCCTCTTTGCCAACTACAGATTGGCACAAATAAAAAGAATGCTAATTCAACCCATGCCACCATTGTGAAGTAAATACAACTTGTGATAATGCAACCCATGTTAACATGGAGCAAATTAAAGTGGTGCTAATTGAACCCATGTTAATATCACTGAATAAAGTGAATTAATGGTAATTTATTCCATGCAGCATCATAAAACTAACTGGAATTAACCCTCATGACATCATGACATTCATCAACATATGAATAATGAGCCCAATAAATTAATTTGACACCTAGTTTTTGATGTTTAGGTGATGTTTGAGTGGAAGAATTTAAATGCATCAGTCAGTGGGTTGTTACTCTGATTATGAATAACCTAATTGTAATACTATTATGATCACAAATTTGGCAAATTATTCTTAACCTGAAGTTGAACATGTTTATAATCAATAATCTAATAATTCCTGATAACCCTTTTGCATATTTCTAGTAGAAGAGGTCTAGCATTTCCCATACACTCATATTTCTTATTTATTTATTTATTTATTTATTTATCTATTTATTTATTTATTTATTTTTGTGGCGGCCCGTCCAGTATCAACATCGATCTCTGCACATTAATTTTCTATTTTCCTTATTTAAAGTCAGCAAAATTGCACAAAGTTCATTGATTCACAGATGCAAATGTAGTAACATGTAAACTTCTGACCAAACTGTAATAGAGTTAAAATCAAAATGCAGACTTTCAACTTTTTTGTTTTCTTTTTTCCTGATTATTCCAGATTTTCTCACTAATTTAGTTGTGTCCAATTCCCTCCCATTCATTCTTCAAAACCTGCTTGATCCATCTGGGCATAGAGTCAAAAAAGACATCTGCAGTACTCTGGTGTCACTTGCTCAATCCATGCCTGCTTGATTGCTTCCTGATGACCGTGACAGAAATTTGCCACAGAAGTTAAAATTTACTTGAGAATTCCCTAGTTGTAGTTTGTGGACACCCCGGCTTCAGAAATAATTCGCCTGCCACTTATTTGTTCCATTTATTAACTAACATAGTTGATTCTAATAAGCACAATTCTTCAGCCAGATAGACGAGAACTAATTAGTAACATCACCTGTTTTGTGCACAGCGAGAAATATAATACATGGCATATGTTGGCTTAATACATTTGGCCACCACTGTACAGTATGTTTTAAAAGATAAGCTGTTGGCCAGCTGATGCTTGTACATAGGCTGCATTTTCTGTGGGGCCGGATATTGGACATTGCACATGATCCATCATTCAAGAGTATAACAGTCCTTCGGACAATCCGCTGAGATTTCGATTTTCAAAATATTTAGTTTTGCACATTCCCAGCTGTAACACAGTTTGGGTAATGTAGCAGAAAAACTCTTTCACTTGTTTTCTCAAAGTACAGTTAAAACCGTCCTTGGATCAAAATACTGTTAAGTGTGATTGTTCTCACAATTGAGTATTGACCTCATGTCTTAACTTAAAATCAGCTCAGTAAAATGTTTAGTTTATAAACTTATAAAAGGGTCAAAAGTTAATGAGGCAAGAATGTGGGGCCTACTTTTGTTGTTTAACAAAGTAAAGCTTAAGGCTATGCAAGAGCATCTTTTGTTGTACGTATACTGTCACAATCACAAATACGTCAGTATTGAATGCCTGAAAGACCTTTTTTCTGTTGGTGTTTTCTAACATTTATAGAAAAAAAATATTACATATTTTGACCAAATTATATGGTTTTACTCTTGGAGATTAATTGTAAAATTGTAGTTTTCCTTAATATAGTATTTTAGATTTTACAAATAATTTAATATCAAAATTCTTAAATGAACAGTTCGGCTAAAGAATTTAAGCAAGGTGGCAAGCGCTAAAAGTGACAGGATATATAACTTTGCAGCAAAGTCCAAGTTTATGCACATTTGATATGCCATTTTTAGGTCTAATTATTTTACACAATTTGAATAAACAACATTATAGCTTATTATTATAAGTTTTGTATGGAGAAAAACAAAACTTAATATCTAAATAATTGAGGGCTCTTGGTCAGTTAATGGGCCATTGTTCTGTACATGTTTACCCATGGTATATTACCACATAGCTAAATTTTCTATTGTAGCACTTTACAAGACTTTGAGGTAGGTTTCTTTTTTTCTGTTGTATAAGCAAGCAAATCATGATGTGTAAAACAGATATGAGAGTTCATAAAGTAGAAATTTTGCTTGCGGATGTAAGAGTATTGGGTATGTTTACATTAAATACTATGTTTTTCCCTTTTTTACTTAGAGCTGTTTCTAAAACAGAAGACAGCTCAATCCAATGCCTTTCTGCCTATGTTTATTTGTCAAAACCTTAAGAGACATAATATCTTCGAATGTATTTGTAACGAGTTTGGCCTCAGGATCACCGCAGCCTGAAATCACAGTTCAATTAGTTTTTAAAATGTATGATTTAATTGGCTAATTTAGATGACAAATAATTGGCATAGTAAATAAACTATATCTAATATCTCAGAGTTTTATACTGAGATTATTATGACAAATATTAAGGATTTACCATAAAAAGCTTTAAGTGACCTTTTCTAGAGATCCAATGAGTTGTAGGCAAGAGAGCTAACAGGAATGTTTGGATTTTTTTTTCTGTTTTGTTTTGTTTCATTTGGACTGTACTGTCTTGCTTGGACTGCAAAAAAAGACAGGCTGTTGTACTTGGAAGATAAAAAAAAAGTGCACCATGATTTCCAGAACACATTCACATCATATTTTGTTTTCCCAAGACAAGGCTGCTGTTGTTCAGGAATTTTACAGATGGTTCCTGATGTGGTTAATGCAAATAACAGAAGTTGTGTTTATCCATGCTGCATACTACAGGTTAACTTGGGAATTGTCATGTGACCTTATCTTTTTGCACATGCATGAGCTTTTCCAGACCTCTTCTTTGAGCTTTTATGGCTTGTAGATTGCGGTGGGGGTTTAAAAAAAAAACATGGGCCAGGATATTATTGTTTCCTTACTACTGAAGCCACTTTTTAACCCTAAGGTGATAGTATTAGGGGTTTGCAGAGCCTCATACCAAGAGACAGAACATAATCTTCCTCTGAGAATTGCTGTTCTTTTTAGCAATTTACTTACCTTGGTAGGAGGTTTATCCAATAATTGTGTAGGAAAGGGATGTGAAGTTGTTGTTTTTTTTGTTTGTTTGTTTTTTCAGGAAGAATAGGAAAATTTTGTGTGTATAGTATTTAAATGAAACATTATGTAATGTACTGTACATGTATTTTTCACACTTATACTCCATTTTAGCATTTGTTGCTGTTTAAATCATACAGCAATGTGCATGTTATAAATGTTGTTTTTGCTTATTTGTTAAATACCTGATGTATTATGGTAGACCTGAAATCAGACATTCTAATAAGGCAGCTGGAGGACAACCTCGCCAAAAATTAACCTGGCTTGTTTCTTATAAAAGAGTGGGCTTCATCAGAGCCCAGGGTCAAGAAGGTACGCAGATCTTTGACTACAATTATCCTGGATCTGTTCTATTTCCAAATACAGTACCATTTCAAGTTTGGATGCACCTTCTAATTCCACGGTTTTTCCTGATTTTAATTTCTTTTTATATTGTAAGACAATGCTGAAGGCATCCAAAATATACAATAATCTACTTTAAGCAGTTTATATTGAGACTTATGCTCTGTAAAGCATTCAAAAACACTCCAATTAAAGTTTTTGTCTTGCTTTCCTAGGATGGTCTTTATGAGAGCTGTTTTCATCATGATGCTTGATGGGTTTTGCAAATGCACTTGACAATGTTCTTGCAAGAATTATTCTGGGTACAGCTGACCTTCGTGTATTAAAATAACAACAGATAGTTGTTTTTGTTATTGTTACTAAACTAGCTAATTGCATGTGTCTTATTTCATAGTTTTGAAATTTCCAGTATTTTAGAATGTAGAAAATAAATCACTAAATAAAAGACTTTGCATTAGAAGGAATGTCATATCAGTTATCCTCATCATGAACATTAATGTCATGGGAATATTAAGGTTTCAAATATTTCTTTGTTGGTCTTTTTCTGAGGCAGAATAATTGTACAACATTCAGTCATTTTAATAGAAGAAAACCCCAAGAACGTGGCATGCAACTTTATTCATTTTGGGGTTTTCTGGTTACCACACGGTCAGAATTATACATACAGGATCAAAAATAGACAAACAGCACACAATATTTGGTTTAATTTGCTTACCAAGTTTAACTCTTAGCAGATGCTTTTGGCAGCCATCAACAAGATTTTAGTGTGATATTTGAACACAGAATTGGTAATGTTGACTTAAATTTGTTGGTTTCCTGGCATGGATCTGACTTTTAAGCATGTTTCTCAAATATTTTGACAGGGTTTACAGCTTTAAAAGCTCAAAGTTTGCCTGCTTTATCCATTTCACAACCAGTTTTGATACGTGTTTGGTGTCATTGTCCTGTTGAAACACTCGGTTTTGCCCAAATAACAACAAACTACTTGATTTAAAGGTTATACGGAAGAATTTTGAGGTAGTCCTCCTTCATTATTTTATCCGCTTTGGGTAATGTACCAGTTCCACTGGCACCACCATGTTTAACAGTTGGTACATTGTTCTTGGGGTTTAATGATTCACCCTCACTCCTCAAAACATACCTCTGGTCAAAACTTTCCTCCTGCAAGCTTTTCCTCAGGGACTTTCTTGGACAGCTGCCTTCCAGTCAATAGTGATGGAAAAATCACTTGAATGTAAACACTGACACAAAAGCTTCCAGTTCTTTACAGGTTTGTGCCTCTGAAACAATTTCCTCGATGCAGAGTGTGACAGTTTGGGTCTTCTTTTAGACTTTTAGACACTAAAATGACTGTTGTTTGATCTGCTGCTGGAATCTACAGTTGTTTAGAATTAGTTTTAAGAATAATTCCTGACTAATAAATATGTACAGTATGGTACAGTCATTCTTTCTCAGAAAAAGAGTTCAAAGCACTCATTGCAAGTCCCACCATGATATTCATGTGAACAAACATCTGACCACAACTGTATAATGTATTTTGTATTCCTATTTGGGCAAACTAGTGTTTTTTTTTTCTTTCTTATTTTTAATCACTCTAATAAAATTGTATATACAGTATATTATACTGTACTGTGCACATGCTGTACAAATGTTTACAAGTAAGTCAGTTGACCAACAGTAAATATGGTTCATTACTTTTATAGTCAGTTTATTCTGATGTGCAGCATGGACATGTAATTGACTACAGAGACTAAAAATGTGAAGTGTTGGTGTAAAGTAAGCTGATACAAGTGGAGCAGATGGCTGCTCATCTGTCTCCTGCAGATCACACTTAAATATACATCTTAGAGTTTATGATCCTACAGTGAAGCCATGTCCTTCAGTGACACTTCTCCTCTTATGTTATGTTCAGGTTAACATTGTCACTTGTACAGATCATCATAGTTTTAATGCACAAATTATAACTTCCAAAATAATGTCAACACGTTATCTCCCTAGTCTTCCTAGTCAAATATATTTCCAAACTATAAGAAATAATTTTTAAAATATAAACATTAACATTAAATATTTTTAAAAAGTTTTTTTTTGCTAGAATTATTGCTCTTCCAACATTTTGTTCCTATATTTCATAGGATACATACTAGGAAAAATTATTTTCAGTGTTCCTCTCCACCTACTTCCTTCTGATTACTTACAGGTAAAGTTATGACAAATATTGTTTAAGAAAAACGGCATTTTAAAGGCTGTTAATTGATTTTGTGGAAACTTGGATTGTCATACTTTATGCTCTAATTGTGTACCAAATGACTAAAATATGGACCTGCATACTTGTATACATACCTGTACATACAGTAGACAAGAAAGAATGAAACCTCAAGACTAGAGAGTCGGATAATCTAAAAGTATGGAGGTTTACGTATTTTTGTAAATGTCCCTTTTAAAATTGTTAAAATTCTATACTCCTTGATTATTGGAAAGTATGACACTTGTGATACAAATTATATACCCATACAAGCAATATTTACACAGTGTTAACTTAATTTTAGGCAGTGCTATATTTTGGTGCATGTGACTTTTTAACTTCACTATGGACTTACCATGGCATTGTTTCTGTTTTTAACTACATATTTTAACTATGTTTGCAAATACTGTCATTTGATGATGTTTAAATTCCCACACAGTAAAGTTACTTCAGGGGTTTGGTCGACCCAATTCTGTTCTGCAACTGGGATGAATAATGATAATTTAAGACGAGTACACTAAATATTTCTCTGGAATATGGAGAACAGCTTAACATTTATCTTCCCCTTCTGAGGCTTTTTCTATATACTTTTTCTCTTTCAGACAGTTTATCATATTGCTAATTTTATAAACTTCTGCCAGCCTTAATGGCTATTTCATCCTCCCTTCCTAATGCTAAAAGAGATTGCTGAAGGGTATGGTTTATGTCAAAATAGGAGTAAAATTCCATGACATGATGGCAATGAAAAATTGGAATCGAAGTTGCAGAAGCAATATGGAAACCATTCCATTATTTACTTGGAGCATAGAGCTTTGATGGCTGCCAAATTGGCCAACAGAATGGAATAATGTTAACCCACATTTTCCAGATCTCTTTGTGTGCTCAACCTCAGTTTGCTTTTACAGTTCATATGATTACTTGAACTGGATTTTCTCTGTCTCATGGAAAGCATTTGTGCAATAATGAGTGATGCCAAAAAAGCCTGGAGGCATATTTAAAAAAGAAAGAGACAGATTTATTAAAACATAACTGTGGAAAACATATAGCATAATATTTTAATATCATGTGTAACTGTACAGCCTACTTGATGATTCTCACGCAGGTAGCAATCACATAAATAGTTCAGTTATATCAAGATATAGGTATGGAATGAATGGTTAAACTAATTAACCTAGGAAACATCTTAAACAGTAAAAATGAAAGCAGGTCACAAAATTTTGAAATGCTGCAAGTGATCATTTATATGGAATCCATAAATTACTATGCAGCTTTCAACAGTTTTATATATATACATATTACATTTAACAATTACATTTAAGCCAGAGAGTTCAAGAGGGAATTTTAGTACTTACATACATACATACATACATACATACATACATACATAGTAATAAACAATTCACATACCCTACTTTTGCAAGGTGGCAAACTGGATATGAAACACCTTTCAATCCGTAGTTTTCGTCTTTAGATTTTAGCACGTTTATAGATTTGCGCATGTTTTTTAAGGCTTTTTCAGTGGTACCGTCCAACTGGCAAAGACTGCAGACAGACAAAGCTGGTGGGGTACTGTGCGAGGATCACCGGGTTTCCATCCATCCTGATCTCAATGATGTTGGGCCGGATGTAGTAGGTGTTATTGCTTTTGCAGAAGGTGTCAGTAGTGACAGCTGTAATGTTGTTGTTCTAAAGGAACACAATAGGCGTTATATGCTTAAATAACAGCATGGTGTACTTAATGACAGCATGATATATACTGTACCTTTACCTGAATATGAAATGTGCGCACACTCTCTGGAATGAATGGAACCGCCTCCAGTTCATTGTGGGCAAGATATAAATCTCTCAGTTTGGACAATTTCTGTAGGGAACAAACACAAAAAATTCCTCACAGTTTAGTTTTACTATCTAAAAAATGGTCTGTGCTCATGTCTTTG